>JAUZST010043612.1:0-26216 GCA_034779995.1 Parotocinclus haroldoi
CAGGGCGACAGTGGAAAGGAAAAACTCCCCAAAATGGTAGGAAGAAACCTTGGGAGGAACCAAGACTCAACAGGGGGACCCATCCTCCATGGGTGGCCTAGATGTTAATTAGACAAATACTAAATGTATATTGAATTATAGGAAAATTAGTTTAAAATAAATAAATTGTTAATAAAATTTAAATTAGTAGTAGAAAAAAAAAACAAATAATAATAATAATTCAAATTATAAAACAAATTGATTAATTGCTTAGGGTTCAGGTCACAGCTGCCACTGTGTAAAATACCATAACCCTCATTGCTTGGCATGTCCTTGCAATGTCTGCTAAATGCTGTACTTGTACCAGAGGTAGTAAGTACTATGCTATTGTATTGGAATTTTAGGTACCTGTAGTTTATTCGATTATTTCTGTAACTTCATATTTTTACTATATTACAAAAGAAAAATCTGCGTTTTTTACTCACTACATTTTCTTATATGTCTTGTATTCTTATGAATATTTTATTTCTTATACGATTTCTTATATCCTTATGAATATTCCATTTCCTTACACTATTTCTTATGTTCTTTATTATTCAAGCAGAGCGCCTAATGAAGCACCAATTAGAATCCAGGTGTTAATTAGCAACATTTATTTAGAAAACAAGATATATTTTGTTTCCTCGTTTCTAAAAATGTTTTATTCTCTTTTTGCTGTGGCTAAACTAAACTGTCAGTGCCTTGGATCTGTATGTCATACCCTCAATAAAATATATCCTGTTTAAATACTGTACTTACAAAGGCTCTTAAAAAGGTTTTTAAACTTTTTTTTTTATTTTAAGTGCCTTTAGTAGCAGTGCATTTATACTTCTACTTGAGTATATGACCAACTATGTTTCTCACAATTTTTTTGTGAGCAGTGTAACTGAGTAAACTAATTCAGATTGGTGGTATTTTTTTTTTGCTACAGTGACAAACTTCAGTACTTTTTAACCCCTCTGAAATGTACATGTGATTTTAACAGAACTCTTCCCAAGAATGGGTGCAGAAACTATTATAACTACTGTTGAGTTTTGTTGAGTTGCTACATGACTCTGCCTTCTATATCCTCGCTGATCCTTGGCTATTATTGACTCCTGTGCTGCAGTCCCTTGTCCTGTAATAACTCCAGTCAAATCCCACGACCATCTACTGAACCCTGTAGCCAGACCCTATGCATATGGATTGAATTTTGGACTAAAGCTAGGCGTCAAATGATTAAAAGCTCACAAAAGGCTTTTTTTCTATAATCTGAGACATACATTTATTTTCCTCTGTAATGTAACTGAGTAGGAGTTGCTGGAGTAAGAGGTGCTTTTTACCATTTTTATCCCTAGCACATTAAAATCAAAAAGTAGGCAAAAATCATTGTACTGTGATAGAGAACTACATGGAAAAACACATTTTTAAAATGATGGCCCAGATATCTCTTAGACATGGACAATAATGCCAGTTCGCCAACAATAACAGTCTAACGCATTATACTACAATGGTACCCAAAAAATCAGACTAAAATGACGCAGATAATTTGTTTGTTTTGAGCTTCTCGATTTACGACCGTTACATTCCGATAAAACAAATGTATTGCCAACTGAGGAGTTTAATATATATTGTATATTATATATTCATTTTGAAATATCCGCTAATTTTTGTGAGCAGTGTATATATATATATAGCATGGCCTACCTTAAACATGCTTAACACACTTACATTAAGCTACAGTTGAGCTAAATCAGTAACACAATGCCTCCTTATATTCCTACAATTTAGCAATGAATTGTTAAATATCTCATGCAATTTGGAATAATGTATTTAAAATAAAATAAAATAAAAACAAAATTCAAAGCAGTGTCTCTTTCAATTTGTATTTATGTGTATTACTGTCTTCCTACTATAACGTCGAAATATCGTAAACCAAACCGTTGCAATTCAAGGAAGGCCTGTATAGACTTGCCCCCAAAGTTTGCATGCAATATTGAAAATTGACAAACTTGTGATTTTAAATGATGAAAAAATACTGACAAAATATAGTATACAGTATTTAATGTACTTATTAATTTATTCTTTTAACTTTTAGAAGTTTAACTCTAAATCATCCTACATAAAACGAACGACTACAATCATTCCAAAAATACGAAATACGAAAAATAACTATACCCCGTTTTGTAGCCGATACAAAATAGGCTTTTCTGTACCACCATCATCTGAGCCTGTGTGACTGTTAGAGGAATGTAGCGCGTATAAATAGCAACGTGGATTTAATTAAGCGAAGAACGCAAGGCAGTGCAGGAGAGGCCAACCCCCCCCCCTTCCCAGGCAAGCTTTTTCAAAATTGCTGCATGTTTGTGTGGTCATGCCACCCTGCTGGTGCTAATTTGTTCCTTTTATTTGGCCTTCTGAAGTGGCACGGCAACCCCCCCCCACCCCACCCCAAACACCATCACCACCCCCCACCCCAGAAATAAGGCAATAAGCCGAATCCACACAATCAGAGCTGTTTGACCTCTGCTTCTCCCTCAGTGTATCATGTTCATGACTCGGTGAACCTTTAATACAAGCTTTGTATGAGATGAGATCTATTTAACATGCATCCCAGACTACATGCTAATGTGTCCGGTGAGGGGATCGTTAGCGACACAAACTAACTGATCCCTGGCCTAGCTGTTAGCACTGAATCCAGTTTAGAAGCAGTAGCATGACAATAGCTTTTAACTGAGCACAAATGATTATTTTAGTACCGGTAATTAGATTACGATAAGATTTATTTCAAAACAACAACACAGCGTTAGCATGGTACAGATCTAGCATCCTGCATTAACACAATATTAAAGTCTATACAACGACAGGGAGACTGAGGTTCTAAATAAGTTGCATTGTTTTAGCGCATGATAATGATAGCCTTATTTACAAAATGTCATAGTTAAAGTTCAAGTAAAGGGCATGTAAATGTAAGCTAGGCACGTATTAACTTTATTTTATGCTAATGCATAAAATTTTTATAGCTGCTGTGCACTTCTTCTCGGATGTATAACCATGTCATTGTTACAAAAATGATCTTTTGTAGACAGTAGGTATCTAAAGTTCTAATCAATCTCTCTTTCTGTCGTTCTCACTCGGTCTCTTTTTCTCTTGGTCTCGCACTGTTTCTCTCTCTCTGTCTCTCACTGTTTCTCTGCCTCCATCTCTGACTTCTACTAGTTCAAAGTATGTAGGCACCCTATCTAATTAGATGGTTTAGCTATTCCGCTCACAAAAAATAGGGGATGTTTCATTTTGGGGCATCCCCTAATTTTTGTGAGTAGTATATTGTAGCCATATATGTTGCTAATACGTGAAAATAACTCATTCCTCCAGACAATTTCCCTAAATAAATACTGAAAGTAGCTATACCAAGGTGACTTTGATACAGGATGCCAACTTTATACTCATCCAGCTCAAATATCTGCATTTCCAGAACTCACTGGCCAAGCCGAAGTGCTGTTTTCGTCCCTAGAGTCCTTGCCACCACTTATTCTGGTCAGGACAAGGGATTTATCCTACCTTGGAATTTACAGAGCAGAGCAACCCAGTCGACTACAAGACTGGGTAAGGGTTGCTGTTTTTCCACACACACACATAGCCCATAGTGCCTACACGGCACCCGTCCCAATTGAAATGACCCTTTGGTTATTGTGTAGCGAAAATGTTTACAACAGGACCAGTACACAAAAAATGTCTGTCATCAGTTCATTGCTGTATTCCAAAATTATCAGTGGAAACAGCATCAGGAGAAGAGTTTATAATCAGAATCAGAATCGATCTTTATTGCCATTGTCATTGAACAGGAATCACAGACTAGGAATTTGCTTCGGCATAAAGGTGCACATGAAACATGAAAGACTATCGCACTGTGATAAAAATAGTAAATAAGAAAGAAAAGTAGCACACTGTATCACAACAGAATAAAACAGTATCACACTGCTATTGCAATTTAAATGCAGTGTTAAAGTGACTGAGGCAGAGTTTTAAACTGACGTGATTATTAAGCGTTCATGAGTCCAATGGCAGAGGGGAAGAAACTGTTCTTGTGATGGGAGGTTCTGATCTAAAGGGTTCGAAACCTACTGCCCGAGGGGAGTGGTTCAAACAGTCTGTGCGCAGGGTGTGAAGGGTCAGCTGTGATCCAGCGTGCTGCTGCACCAGGTCACCAACCTGTCCACCTCCCTCCTGTAGTCAGACTCATCACTGTCCGAAATGAGCCAGATGAGGGTGGTGTCATCTGCAAACTTAATAAGCTTAACAGAATCATGGCTAGTAGCGCAACAGTTGGTGTAAATGGAGAAGAGCAGAGGGAAAAGTACACAGCCTTGCGGAGATCCTGTGCTTAACGTCCGTGTGTCCGAAACTGACTCCGGTTTGTTAGGAAGTCTGTGATCCATCTGCAGGTGGAGTCAGGCACATGAAGCAGAGAGAGCTTGTCCCAGAGCAAAGGATGGCGTTGAATGCAGAGCTGAAGTCCACAAACAGAATCCTAGCATAGGTTCCCGGAGAGTCCAGATGCTGCAGGATGAAGTAGAGGGCCAAGGTTTATGGCATCACCTACAGACTTGTTGGCTTTGTAGTCAAACTGCAAAGGGTCCAGAAGGGGGTTAGTGAAGGAATTGAGGTGAGATGATACCGTTCAAAAGTCTTCATGACCACAGATGTGAGAGCTACAGGCCTGTAATCATTGGGTCCTGTGATGGAGGACTCATAACAGGCTGGGACGTGACATGAGGATTCCTGTGAAGACCGGGGCCAGCTCATTAGCACAGTGTCTCAGGGTGGAGAGAGAGACAGAGTCAGAGCTCGCAGCCTTGTGTGGATTCAGCCTCCTAAACAGCCTGCTCACATAAGATGCTTCATGGATTGGGTCTGCATGTCCAAGCAGGGAAACAGCTTGCATTAATCAAAATGCTACATATTGGGTTTTATGGATGCTAGAATGCAATTTGCCAACTCAAAGTTTTTTATAAAATGATGTTGTAAATAAATGAAAGTTCAACAACAACCTTGCTGTTTAAGGAACTAAAGAGCTGAGTTTTTTGTGAAAAAATACACTGGTCTGCTCTGGAGAACAAAAATGCAAATGTCAATATGCAACTCAATATGCATTAGAGGATTGCTCGTTTATTTATTGATTGATAAAATTAGGTTTAAGCATAAAGCTCAAACCGCATGCTCATACCATCTCATACTTCTGCGTGAACCCCACAAGGCTTTCGTAATTAACCTGGCAAACTGCCACGACTTAAAATCAGCTGTCAAACAAACAAGCCAATATTTTGGTCTCCGCTTCAGGCGAGGTCATGCACAGACTTGCGATTCTGAGAAGTCAGTAGTATCTTGGAGAAGCTCAGAGATGCAGTCTGGGACAGATTAAACCAACATGTCTTGACGAGGACCATTTGAAGACTTAATTTGCCTGCGTAATTTGCAACTGTCAAGACACTGGTAGGCCTTAATGGAAAACTTACGGATAAGTATCATGTAAGCGCATGCAGCAGAATAAATTGCCATTGTTCATCCTGCTTAAGCCATATTTATTTAAGGGAAGAAACTTAACTGAAATAGTTTTTGATGACATTTACAAGCAGCTATGGGTCATTAATATCATACTCATATTTTGTTAAGAATCACAAAACAAAGACCTCGTATGCTTGAATGACAGTTGAATGTAAAGTTAAGTACAGTCACCTCCAGTATTATTGACACATTTTGTTAATACAAGGTTGAGAACAAATCTCTTTGTGGTTAATTAGCTTCGCCACATTGATGAACGACTACAGGACAAAAAGTATTTTGGCCTCTGTCTAACCTCATTTAAACGACAGCGAAACAAGGAGTCACGGATCAAGCTCAAGACTCTCTAAACACTCAAATGGACCTTGGGAACTTATTTCATTTTGCTTATAGGTGTTGTTGTTCATTTTGTTTACATGCATTTCAGTGCATTCACTTTCAGTTCATCACCAGGCCAGTAGGGCTCACAGTTGCAATGACAGAGGAGCATCCGCTAATCAAACTCTCCTCCCTTACACAGCGGTGGAGGCTGCTGGTCGTTATAAAAATTGTCAGTTTATATGAATGTAAATTTTGCCCTCCGTTCCTTTTTAAAAAAATGTTCTATGACCTCGTCGTACCAAGTAGCTGTATCTCCCAGGGACTTGACCGATGTCCTCTCAATGGCAAGAAGAGCCAGGCTGCTTAGACCGTTTTGGTCTATTGTGTTATGGGTGTAAGACTTAAACCTTTTTAAACAGCAGAAAATCCTTCCTACACCCATAGATGGCTCTAATTGTTGCCACTAACGATAGCAGTTTGTACAGCTGAGTAATTGCACTGTCCAACAACGAACTACAGGAATGATATTCAACTCAGAAAACATGTGAATATTGAAATTATGATGAACTGAATGAAAATACTAAGTTTGTGTATTAGTTACAATTATATCTCAAAATAACAATATCCAAATATATCAAAACCAATCATAATGTGGACGCTCAGCTTTCAGGCGAGCTGAGGCCAGCCGACAGAGAAAGTCCCCGAGTGTCTGGTGGGGGACAAAATTGTGGGCTTTTTATTGACCGTAGAGTTTTGGGGTAATTGAAGTGTATGGATGCTCAGCTTTTCTAGGCAAATGCATTAACCATAGACGGAATAAGAAAATGATTTCTTGAAATATACTGCTCCCAAAAGTTAGGGGATACTCCAAAATCAAATATCGCCTAATTTTTGCGAGAAGTGTGTATGGCTATTGACGCAACAGGAAGTTAACATAATCAGAGTCAGGCGATTTTTGATAAGTAGCTGATTCTGAATCAACAACTCTTTGAGATGAACGTGTTCAAACACATTCATATTCAATGAAATGTTAACACAACTGTACATATTTGACCATTTAATTTTTAATTGCATTTTAGGGGAAGCTGAGCAATCAGGCCTCTATGCGACACTCGACTGAATGGCACCTCTGGAACTTGAACCTGGGTCACCTGGTGATTGGCTAGCATATTGGAATGATGTGTCATGACATGCAATTAACATTTAAAGCAATGAATTACAATAACCAATGACAGATTTTATTTTTAATCAATGAAGCAAATTCACAGTTCATAGTTTTAGTGAGCAGTATAATTCCCGACCTGACCTGATATATACACACATATATATTAAACAGGTTTTCCCCTGACCAATCTGCATTCATTACACTATATAATGAGAACGTGAACAAATCATTTTAGAGATTTTCCTAAATTGATTAGAAAGTAAAAATGGAAACAAATGAAAGCTTTTGCATGAACATCAGATCCTCTGCTATGATTTCTCTTGATCATCTTTAAGATGTTTTTGCACCTTTACTTGAGTCCACCACTGGTAAAATTATTTTATTGGACATGACTTGATTAGACACGCACCTGTTTTTATAAGGTATAGCAATGCATTTAGAGCAAAACCCAAGACAGAGGAGTAAATAGCTTAGCGACAGGGCTGTGTGACGACACAGATCTGGAGAAGGCTTCCAGAAGGTCAACCATAACTGCAGCACTCCACCAATCTGGGCTTTATGGCAGAGTGGCCAGACAGAAGCTTCTCCTTGGAGCCAAATATCATGCCTGCAGTGAAGCATTTAATTCACACTCTTAATGAAAACCTGATCTAAAGCGCTCGGGATCTCAGACTGGGCCCAAAGGTTTAATTTACAACAAGAAAATAATCCTAAGCAAGACAACACAGGACAGTCTCTGCAGAAGAGCTGAATGTCAGTAAACCATATTTGTGGGCACCTCTAAGCTACTCCATATTTGAGCCCGTCATATTCTCCAAATCCACACACATCTGCTTCAAAAACCTCACCACAACTAACGAAGAACACAACTAACAGCATAAATCAGATAAGGGACTGTGTTCGTAGTAATAATTTCTTAGATAACTGCAAATGCAGTCAAGCTACGCATGCCAAGCATTCTTTGCACCTGTACAAGGACCTCAGGTGACAGGGAAATTCAGGTCTGGATTCACTAGAATGGCAATTTGCCCGTTCACCAGGGAAACCAGGCTGAAACAAATACAGATGTAGGTGTGTATGTGGGTGAGGAAATGAGTGTTGCAAAGTCTTGTTTAATAGATGCATGCCAACATGTCATTGCTGAAGATGAAAAGTGCGATTAGCTTGCTAATGGCATCAATGACGCCCTTGCAGTGAAATACAATTATCACTGTGGTTATAAATAAACCTCTAGAGCAGGTCTTTTGTTGAGTGAGGTTTAACACTGTTAGATGTAATCCTTATAAAATGCATATTCACTGCTGCCTCACCCACGCACAGTGTCAATATCCATTTTCTATTTCAATTTTATATTGCTACAGTTGTTAAAAATTACAACCCCAAATCATGAAGCATTTGGCCAGCATGGAAACGCAGAAATGTTCTAAATTTACCTTCAGTAGACCGTATGAACCAAAGATATTTCATGCTTCGTCTAGTCAACTTCATTCAATTTCGTAATAAACATCCATTTCCGCATTTCAGACCTCTAACACAATCCAAAAAATTGTGACAGGGCAATTTAGATCTAGAAATGAATTTTTTAAAAAGTATACTAAACTATATAATGTGATTTCAAATATGTGATGTCAGCAGTTAAATGTAATCACAATTTGCTACAAAAGCAGGATCCAGGATATGAAAAAATGGGCAGATAATCTCCAGTCTGTCAAAAAATGTGTAAAAATTTTTGAAAATATGTTCCTCAAAGGAAAATTAGAAGGGATTTACATAACTCTCTCCCCGTAGTGCATAATATCATTAAAGTAGTTAATGATATCATTAAGTAGTAATTAACCTGGAGAAATTTTGGTTTGTAAAGCACAAGAGCACGACCCTAAACTGTAGGCTCAATCTCTGATCCCTCAGACTGCACTGCATCAAGAATCGTTATTAAACAATAGCTGATCAAACCTTGACCTTTGTCAAGCACTACAATACTGACTTCCATTCACAGATGCCACTTCAAATTTTACAGAGTGAAAAACAAGCCTCGTATTAACCATGTGCAGAAGTGGTGTTGACTTCCCTGGGCTTGGAGGCATCTGAGAAACTGTGTTGTCAGATGAATCAGTATTCCAGATCTCAGTTGGAAGAAACACACGCCGTGTGCTCGGGGCTAAAGACAAAAAGTAGCGTGTCACACACGGCTACACGTCCATGGTATGAGGCTGTGCATTTTTCACCAAGACAATACAAAACTATTTGCTTCACGCACAGAGCTCAATGATGGCGTGCTTACACCTGTTGAGTCACTACTAGTAACTGCATATTGCTCTTAGGCTCATATGGATACTTCGCCAAAGAATTCCAATCTAGGACACTACAGATGAACACTTGCAGGTTATTAGTAAGTTTTTAAATCACGTTGAAATTCCATTTTTGTGCTGGTGAGGCTGCCCTGTTGTTGTTCCTATGTTTCCACGTCATACTACTGGAACTTCAATTTGCTCGAACAAACACTTCTAGCAGTTTGAACTGAACTGCAAACCAGTTTGAAAAAGACTGAGCTCTTCAGTAGCCGCCACAGAGTTTGTTTTCGCCATTTGCGGCATTCACATACTTTGTCACAAAGCGTGTCCTGGTGAATAAATTGCTATAAAATTAAGAGAAAGGTCTTGTATCCTCTAAAGCTAGCCTCACACGGGTCTAGACAGGTTCGATCCAGCCTCCACTCTCTACAAAACAGAACCCTTTTTCACTGACCCAAATCATGATATCATACAGTTTCCTGCATCAGCCAACGCTCAAAGTTGACAAGTACCAACCTAACAATGATGTCATGTCACAATTACTTCATGCCAGAGGTGCAGTTTCATGACGTAGTGTACCTGCAAGAGCTCAGGTGATGTGAATAGCGCCCACTTTAGCTCCGTACTGAAGGCCCATGCTGCCCAGACATGTCGGCTTTTTTGATGAAAGAGTTTCCATTAGGTCCTTTTTTGGGTTGGTCTCTCAGACTCAGAAAACTGTGTTCCTGAGAGTGTGGAGTGACAGAAAAAGGTAAACACTGATCTTAGTGTGTGTCAGTATTGGGAGAGGCTGTTAATACACACATACAGAGGAAGGCACATTTAGTAGTGCTCTTTAGCAGTTCAATTCGTATTGTATGTTCAACTTCCATTAAAATAAATGTTAGTCATAGGCTAGTCCGTGTATTTGACTTTTGTATACTTTTACTTTGTCTACACACTTAAATCCTGTCTAGGATCGTGAGGTACAGGGCCCTGTCTGTCTGTCTGTCTACCTACCATTTCAAGGAATTTCCACTGATATATCACTGTAGCTAATACAGTTACAGTTATTATATATAGACGTATATATACACAGCTATCATATATAAGATATATTAATGTAAGTTATGTTATGCAGTATAATGAATATAAGTGTGTACACACACAAACACACACACAACAAGAAACAACAAATGACTCAACATAGGCCAGTGATCAAGTATTTTTCCTGATGAGCAAGTTTTCATTATTATTATTATTATTATTTTTATTAAATGTCCCTAAATTGTTTCCTCTTAGGTCATTTTAATGTAAAGTAAAATTCAAAGTATAAGCAGACACTTAAAAAAATTATACAATTATTATTCGTGAGATAATGAAAGATGCACCACAAGTATACTGTCCACATTTATTGGTGTTTGCACTGCATACAATTCGGAAAACATGGTGCTAGAGAAGTGCTAATTACTGCGGCCATTTCAGACACCCATCACTAGCAGGTGCATAAAGTCAAGAATTGAAGTTACATACAATTTAGAAACTGACTCGTTGTCAGTCGATTTTGAGGTTGCCAAATCCCACAAAACCAACAACTGCAGTCTACATACATGTACAAACTAAGAAAACAGATCATCAAATCAGGTAACTGGTATATATGCTATGAGAAATCAGATTATCAGCATAAAATCCTGCTCTCTATATCAGATTTCTTGATCTAATTTCCAGATCAGAATATGCACCACATGACCAACTGAATTTTCAGATTACTGCAGAAATCCAAGTTTGATCAGATTGTTAAGTGTATGTAAACACACTCATTGGTGTAGCCATAAATAAACATGTGTGGGTCATACTGAAAAAGCCTGTTAACTTTTAATGAAGCAGCCAGTCATTTTGTTTTCTGTTGCTTATGCAAAATAAATTCCATATGCTAGAGCTTCTCATGTCCTCAGTTTTGACAATTACATCTACAACAATTTACACACTTTTATCAATAGTGAGTTACAAATGAGAAGATATGTTGGATCTGAGGATTAAGAGCCTTGCTAAAGGGCCATTTAGTGGCAGTTTGGCAGGGCTGGATATGGAATATTTTATTGTCAGATAAAAGATCTGAATTTTGTCTCGCATGAAAACAGTAGCTTCGTTAAAACATTAACGTCACAACACACAAAACACAGACATCATATGATACATACAACTCATATTACCACATCGTCGATAATTATGGATCAAGCTCTTTGTTTAATTAAAACTTGGCTGATGTATTAAATAATTCTTTAGTCTGACCTTATTAAACTATGGAACAATATAATCTATCAAGCTATTTGAGTGCTTTGCCCTCTAATGGCTGACCCACAATCTTTGAACAGGTTTTAATCAAATGTTTCAATCCAGACTTTACAGATACAGACAAGAAACTATACCACACAGAATTGCAACACTGCAGAACACTCAAAATAATAGAAATCTGAAATAATAAACGTATATGTCGAGTAGCTCCAAATGATCAGAGACGACAATGAAAATAAATTCTCTATTTTTTTTTTAACCGATGTAGTCAATGTGCTGTTTCCATAATAATGTGGCATCAACGATTACACCAAGATAATTATAAGACTCCAGCTGTTTAATTATCTCATCATCAATAATAATACACTCTTCTCGTTCAAATTTTTAATACTGACATCACAATTCAATTTTCAATTACAATTTGATAAAATACATTATTTTATTTCTGAAGTCTGAAAAGCATTGTAAATATGATAGTACAAGTTTTTAAACGAACTAGCAAAAACAAGCAAAAGTTGTTACTAGAAACAGAGGTTTAAAATTGTAAAAATGCTCTATTGTAGTAGCTTCCTATCTTAAATAGAACTTTTTTCATTCCTGAAGCATACCAATTTAAAATATTGATGCGTTTTTGTCTTTTAATCTGCCGTAATTAAAATAACTCAAAATATTAAAATAATTAAATTAAGAATCTTACTTGAACAGCATGTCTCTGTAAGCATGACACCCTCTGTTCAAAAAACTGCAAACACATTAGAAGGTATGACAAACAACAACACATAATCCAACTCGATGTTTCATCCTTTACGATGATGCACATCATCCTATTTTTGCATCGTGACACATCGTGTTGTTACACGCCAAACATGAAGGTTTGCAAGAGAATGGCAACTGGAATAGTCAGCATTCAAAGGTATTAGTATTAGCTCCAAAGTTAAAAAAAAAAAAAAAACTGTGGTGGAGGAACTTGACTGACCTAACTCACCTTTAGGTGCGGCATGAAAGCCCATTTCAGTAGAATTCTTGGGACGTGAACCCATGCAGTTGCTTTCCAAAATCGGCAGAAAGACCTTTTCGCTAAAGAGGTTTTTAACGGCAAACATTTACATTTACAGCATTTAGCAGACGCCCTTATTCAGAGCGATTTTTTACAATACAAGCAATTGTGGGTTAAGGGCCTTCCTTAAACACCCAACTGTGGCAGCTTGGCAGAGGTGGGATTGGAACCAGTACCTTAACCCTTAAGCTACCGCAGTCAAACAGTGACTATAGTTTTGAAATGAGATTTTCTTAAAACCCATTATGGTGTGACGTTTGGTTAACACATAATTTTGCCCATCATTTTGTTGGTAGGGAGATAAATAAAAATCTACCCCTAAACACAATAACAACATATATAAAAATGCACTTCTTTCATATTCTCACATACACACATTCAAATGATTACGGAGTCATTTTGCTCCCCTTAAACAGATAAGTGCATGCTCCCCACCCTTTTCACTCATTAATATGAACCTCTGAACTCTTCACTGGTACCCCAATGCCTCATGTGTCACTTGAAGCTGCTCTTTATCTATTCATCCCTCAGTCACACAAAGGCCATTCGCTTAATCCCTGTAAATTCACCCCATGACATTTCACCCCTCTACCAGATCCAAAGCAGAAGGCATTAAGGAGCTAAATCACAACCACCTGAAGCTCTGACCCCCGTCAGGTGATCGCTGCATTGCCAGTCTGGTATTAATTAAACCCAAGGGCACAACCTCAATTTGGTTAAATCAGCACATTCAACCTGCAGCGCCTCAGTCCCCTAAACCCATTATTGAAGCCAGCCGGGCCTGGCCACAGTGTCTGCTTCCAATAGAATACAAATTACAATAGTGTGTACCGCAACCGAAGGCCATGTGCTCCCTCCACAAGACTGATGTGCAGCAAAAGCTGACTGGCCGAGTCATTTAGGGAATCTGGCATTTCAGCAGAGTTAAGATAATAAGGGCTTGAGTAATTTGGTCAGGGAGTGTTTTGAATAGTGCTAGTGTTGACGGGGCTTCAAATGATGGCATGCTGAATTAAACAAAGCCCAGTTTAGAATCTGGGAATTGGTCAAAATGACAACCAGACTGGAGGAATTCACATAGGCTACAAACGGGGTTTCCCCTTAAGTGTCAGATCATACGATTAAGCTAAAGGCTGCAAGAGTGGGTGGGAGAGAGAGCCCGAGTGTGTTTGTGTTTTCACACTTAGCAGTCATCCACAGAGAGCCATCCCTTACTGTCACAGCTGAGCAAACACTTCACTATCTCAATTATTGCAGTTTCTGACATTTATATAAACACACATAAGAGAATCAGCTAATACATTTCTACATATCAATGATATATGGTAAACAGATGAAAAATATCTCACACAGCAAATGGAAGAAGGTATAGGGAGTAACCATTGATTTGTTTCCTCGGTTTTCTAGGCAGGCAGACAAATGCATAGTTAGATAAATAGTCACAGTCAAATAGATGAATGGATCAGTGGATGAATGGACAGATAGATGGTTAGACAGCAATTTCAGGCCAGCAACAATTTCCAAAAACAGTTATGACAGGGTCAATATAGCGCTTATAATCACTTTTAAAAAGATAAATAGAACAGGGTGATTTCAACAGGTGAAACGAGGTGTGCGTGGCATGACATGTCATGCCAATAAAGCTCACTGATTTGAATTGAGACTGAAAGAGAAAGAGAGCGCATGAGAGAGTGAGAGAGAGAGAGAGAGAGAGAGAGAGAGAGAGGAGAGAGAGAGACAAACTTCAGCTCCGCTTGTGTCATTATTTATGGTGGCTCCAGTGTTCTTGAGGGGTGCAAAGTGATTCTAATAAACGGTTTCAGATTTCTCTTCAGCTCAGCTGCCTCTGTGTGTGTGTGTGTGTGTGTGTGTGTGTGTGTGTGGTGTGTGTGTGTGTGTGTGTGTGTGATGTGAGTGTGTATTTGCACTCCCAAAGAATCCCAGACTGCTGAGAACCAAGGGACCATCCAAACTCTCCTCCCTGCCAACTGTGGGAGGAGGAGATAGAAAGAGCGCGAGAATGACAGACATGGCCCATAAATTAAGAGCTGGGCCTGTGAGTGAGATGAGAGCCATTATGGCTCAACGTCAGCTCTGTCCACTAATATTTCACAGGTAGTGGAGATGGGTGAGTGTGATAACATTTCCTCACGCCTTCGGGGATGAACGAAAGAAGCATTCAAGTGGGGATGAGTGAGCCTTCACAGGAATTTTATCCTTCAAGCTGCAGCGCCAGAGCACAGATAGTAAACACGCTTTTCGTTTCATGTTGCACCACACTGCTGAATATTCACACAATGCCTTTTATATTGTTATTCCTACTCCCTACTTGCGCATTTGGGAGTGCGGTAACAGTTAAACAGTAAATAAGACAGCTTTTGAGTATTAGGATGGACACCAGGTTACTACTCAGAACACAACATAGTGTGATGCTTTATTTTATTATCTACCATTCCAAAACGGTTTCGTTTTTTTCATCCCTGCTCAGTGTACAGGTATGGAGATTTTCTACATGAAACCTGTGAAATGATCATATTTCCATAACTATTCATAAATACATTTCAATATATGCCAACCTGATTCTTTTAACCAACTCTTAAGATCTTTAAAACATGTGTGCTTCATATTTCTATTTTTCCCCTTGCATAGATTGTGTGAAATTATTTCATGTAGATGACAGAGCACATCATTTGACCAATGTCTGTATTGACTGGCACATTCGTATTAACAAATCACAGCCAACGTACAGATTTGTTTTGGGTCCGAATTAAAAAAAATAATAAAAAAATAAAAATAAATTAAAAAAAAAAAAATCGCTAAAAACTTTCAGTCATGTAAACAGCATATTCCAAACTACAAATTAAATTAAGTCCTTTAAAGAGCTTGAATTTAGTTCATTCTCAGAGTTGTCAGTATTTGCATCACAAATTTCAGTTGGTTTTATCTGTTAATACTATATCAGGACCTGGCAGCCATGGAATTAAACACACAATCTGTAAAATTATCTGATTACCCAGGTGCACATATACTAGTTAATCTGAATGAGCCGGTCAGAGAGTAAAGTACAAGCAAAACCATACACATTCACCCAATTTCTGATACTGTATATGAATACACATCGACCAGGCACCATGGTGAAACTCCAGCTCCGTGTACCATATAGGTGTGGAGAATGTAACTGTTTACTAACACAGTTAGACCGGTGAGCAGGTTCCGTGCAGAGGAAATATATTGTGCCATTACGTTGTATTTAAACACGTCGTATAAACGGCGTATATTATAGAAAACCGCAGGTGTCCCACCCTTTATTTAGATTGTATACATCTTGATAACAAAATAGCTAACTTGACAACATTTAGGTTGGTCTTATCCCCCATTAGTTAACCATGGTTGATATGGTGCCCCTTTGATTCCAGAATATAAATCTGTCATTCGTAGCATCAGTCTCCCTCTGCCTGACTTTTTTTTTTTTTTTAGTTCCACCCCATTCTCACACATTGGACCCAGATGCAGGAGTCAGAAAATACGGGTGCGAAGAGCTAATGGTGCGTTTTTATGGCTGTGTGAGTGTCCCTATTCTGTACACTTCCTCTGTCTCGTCTCTTATCACCCCATTGAAACCCTCCATCCTTAACAAACGTAACACCGAGCTATTGTACTGTACGAATTGCAAAATCTTGATGGTATCAACAAAGAAAGTTGTGTGTTTGTGTTTAGTCCACTGGTTAACAGCCTGCTAGGCCGGATTTAATTTCTCAGAAGTTCAGTTAGCACTAATATAAAGTCTTTTAAAAAGAGCCACAGGTGTTCAGGAGGTGCAGTGACCTAGAGTGCTTCACCTGGTGACCCCCATAGCCAAAAGGGTTGACACACAAACAGACACTCGCTCACACCCACTCCAGTCCACTCCAGTCCAGTCCAGATAGACAATAAGCACCCAGATAGAAATGACAAATTTCTGCAAATCTTGGCATGCAACTACATTCTAGGGAGATGTGTTGTAAAATAGTACAGGTGTGGTCTGATTTGACACTGGGTAGACACTGCTTTTGGGTAGTGTACCTCTTGACAAGAGATTGTTGACTACTAGACATGCCCCTGTAATGCATTTGCCATCAACTGGGCCTGTAGATCCTCATACGTTACCAAAGCTGGTATCCCAGCTGGTCCAATAAATGGTCGATTGGTCATGAATCTGGCAACTGGGCAGGCCTAGGACGTTTTCCAATCTCATAGACATATTTCTGGAAATATCTTTCTGTGTGTGGGCGAGCATTATATTGCTGAAAATTGTGCAACACATGACCACAGGATTTCCTACACATATGTTAATAGCAACGCGTTATGCTGTCATTAAAAGCAATAATTATTAATGGTATCGTTCTGGTCTGTGCTGCTGTTTTCTGCATACAAGCATAGTTTTTCAAAGCATTGTTCGTGTCAAATCTTATTACAGTTTAATACTAAAATAATTTGAACTGGACCAACCAAATTCTGTATAGTATGGCCTAGGTGCAGGGATATATTTTATGTTATTGTTCAATAAAAAGCCATAGCCAATTTAGAGTAATCAATTCACATAACACGCATGTATTTGGACTGTGGGAGGAAACCGGAGTACCAGGAGTAGACCCACACAGACACGGGGAGGACATGCAGACTCCACACAGAAAGGAACCCGGAACCTTCTTGCTGTGAGGCAGCAGGGCTACAGTTGCTGTGCTTAAAGGCCCATTCTTAAAACAATAGGATGTACAACACTCACAGTCTTCCTGTGTCTTCTCAGATGCTACTATAAAGAATAAATGTAGGATCCCAGAGATTACAAAGGGACTCTATGCATTGCAGCTGAACCCTGAAGTATTTAGCAGGAATTCGTCCATCTGTCAACAAACTTGATTGCACAACGTCTAAATTTAGAAGGACAAGGAACATGGTAAACAGTCCTGTAGCACAAGTCGAGCCACATGCATCATATGTTCCCATCAAGGGCTTCATTCCATTCTGAAATGTGGTCATTATGTCCATGTGCTACAGCTTTCACCAACATGACAACATTCACGTACACAAAACCACGGGTCTTAGAGACGCACGCAGTCAGCTGTGCTGTATTAACTACTCAACATTTAGTATCGTTTCAATAAGATCTCCTTACACCTCTGTATCGGGTTGCCATGCTACATGCAGAGCGGTGAAACCAGAGACCTTTGATTCCCTGCCTAACGCGTTCTGTGTACTGAATAGTTGGCGCTGGCTGATTATCAGTAAAGCTCAGCATGCTCTGACCCTCTGATGAAGTTGATGTCGACGCCTACACAGCTTATCTGCATCATCAAGCATCTTCAATCACACCCTCACTGTCACGGCGTGTCCTAAAATAACGCCTTCAAAGATATTTAGCAACATGCCACTCACCCTTTAGGGTTTGCATGCATTTTTCCAGATGTACCGTGTTCAGATAGTAATTGTGGATGCGTTTAGCGGCGTCACGCATGTATACCAAAACCGTTTTTCCAAACCTTTAAAGTTAAGCCAAATGTATCTATGGTGTGAATTTTACAATAATGCACTGTCTCAAAACAGCTTTACAAACAATTAGTTCCACAACTCCAAAAAGAAAGCTTAGGGCAACAGTGGGAGGATCAAGGCCCAACCTCCTCGAGCAGCTGTATGCAAAAATATTGATACATTACATAAATACAAAAAAAAACATTATTAATAATAATTATATCCATTATTAGTGCGGGATTGTATGCTATTCAGTGACAATTATACACATGGTCTCAAATAATTATAATAGGAGATTAGGACGCCAATCTATCGTAGGGCGCGCGCACACACACACACACACACAGAGACACTTTAGAGACACCAATTAACTTAACACACATGTATTTGGACTGTGGGAGGACACCAGAGTACCCAGAGTCACAGGAGACATGTAGAATCCACACAGAAAGGACCCGCACAGCTCCACCCTGGGATTGAACCCGGGACCTTCTTGCTGTGAAGCAGGGGTGTTACCCACCGAAACACCGTGCTGCTTTTACATTTACTTTCATTTAATTAAAGTGAACCGGAGATATTTCACAATTGTCTGGTCTGCTTCAGAACACACATGAATAAACATCCATACCTATGTTTCAGTCCTGCAACACATTCCAAAAAAGTCAGGACGGGGGCAATCTAGAGCTGCTACTGAATTCAAAAACTAAACAATGATGTCAAACAGGTGAGGTTAACAGGCGAATATAATCGTGACTTGGCACAAAAGCAGCATCCACGAATGGTTGAGTCTTCGAGGAGCAAAGATCTTTCTATCTGTCTTTCTTTCTTTCTATGAGAAACATTGTTTTAAAGCATTTCGTTATTTCTTTCACACATTTGTTGACTACTGAAGATCCTGTTCCCACCTTTGCTCCTTAAAGATTCAGCCTTTTGTGGACACTGCATTTTGTACCAAATCATTATTATAATCACATGTTGATATCTCCTATTTGAAATCACATCATACCGTTTGTGTTTTAGCTTTATTACTAGCTCTAAATTGGCCCGTCCCAACATTTTGGAATGCGTTGCAGGACTGAAATGTAGGAAAGAATGATTAACGACAAATAAAATTGATCAGGTAAAACATTCCATATCTTTGGTTCATACGGTCTACAGATTATATTAAATGTAATTTTAAGAAACACTACATTTAAAAATATGTCGAATGTCGAATGTTTTGTTGCTGCTTCTGCCCAGCTGGTCACACAAGCTAATCAGCACTAAAGATCTACGAGCAGAACTACGTCATTCACTCACTCACCTGACAAAGCTCACTAATAACTGTAATAACTTAATTAAGTAATAATTTAATAAATTATCCATAATCATTGTCATCAACGGATTTTTGTTTTCTGGCAAACAAAAGATGTTTCAATCATGAAATCATATGGGTTTTCACATGCTTCTCTGATACATTTGCGTTTCGCTTTCACACCGTTTTCTTGTGAAAAGACCCTTTCTATTTATGTTAGAGCACCATAAAAGACTGACTCTGATCATGTCTGTTTACCGTCCATTTCAGTCAACAACCTGTTTCACACAATGTAAGCAGCCCTGTACTGACCAGGCCAAACCCTGCCTAGCATTCTCAGGGTGGTAATAGCAATAAGCACACTCAAGGCTTTCGCTAAAACATTAATAAGCATTTCTTGCTTCATTTTTCAACTAAAGGCAACCTGGCTGCAGTTCAATCACAATACCATATAAAATAACAGTGTATTTTCTATGACATTTCCATTTTCTTCCAGATAAGATTCGCAAAGAAAATTGTGCACCATGCAAGCCAGTAAATAAAAGAAATCTTTCATGTAAGTCAACGTGGTTGAGGTCAGAGTCATTGATATGAGCACCGCAATAGAAAAGATATTTTTTATGCAACTGTGTTAAAGACAAAATGCTTTTAAAATACAGTAATTTAAAATATCTGAATACAAGTGTAATAATAACTATACGCTAGATACCTAGTGTATAGATAGCTTTTTTTTTTTTTTTTTTTTTACAATTTTTGTGTACATTATCAAGGTACACAAAGATTATTCAAATTAAACTGAACCCAACAAAAGGTATCGCTGCACTTTATGCATGTAATGCTATAATAACAACATAAGCTGCATTTCTTTTGCGAGAGCATTAGTGAAAGTGCCTGAGGCCCGAGTGTTTACACAGCATGAGTAACGTAATCCAAATAAAATCGCTTCTGCAAACAGCCCTTTAACCACTTAACCATAAACACAGCAAGCACACACATGCATTAACACTTATTACTGCTGCTGCTGACGACATTAATGAAGAACACATATTACTATAAACAAAAATAAACAATAAAAGCAATACTATTTCAGTGTTTAAAGTTTTTGTCAATGTAACAAATTTTGTTGTCGCAGAATCAAACTGTACCGTAATTATGAATGAAATGTCTTATTACTCATGTATTCAGTCATTTAACACTATTACTATAATAATAAGAAGAATAATAACAATAGTTGCATTTGTAGCATTAAGAAAAGGGTCTGCGCACATATTTGAAGAAGCTTTTTTAATACTAATGCTATTATAATGTATTTATTTTTAGTTGTTTATGATGGTAATACTAATAATATTACCAGACAATATTATTATGACCATATTTATAGAAGCTATTTTATAATTATACGCCCTCATTAATAATTGCCATAATTTTGTGGATTAATACACATTTTTTTCCCACAGGGCTTAATTGCTTAATGTGTGTGATTTAATTAAAGAATATTAAACTGCTCACAAAAATTAGGGGAAATTTCATTTTGAAGTATCCCTTCATTTTTGTGCGCATTATATGTATAGATAGATATGCGCACATATTAAAAAAAATAATAATAATTTGCCCATGGTTTAATAGTCTCGAGATCAAGAAATTGGTTCAAAATTTAGCAATTTAAACAATTTTTTTTTAACTTGGGATAGGCTTTCCATTTGATTTCCTTAAATGTATAAGTATTGTGGCTAAACATACAGACACCTTTGTACAAAGAGAAGAGTGACAAAGAAGAAACAACTGATAAGTTGTTCTCAAAGTTTGTGTAAATGTGAGACCAAATCTGGTTGAAATTTCAAGTAAGTGCAGCACCTCACCATGAAAAGGCTCCTCCTACCATGATATCTCTTATGCTTAATGGTAGTAAAGATGAATTCATGGATGCATTTCTCACCAAATCGACAAAGACACCTCTCTGGATCATCACCATCCATTTCAAATTAAAGTCAATCATTCATCAGTCCACACAACTCTGCTGAACCACTCTGAATCACACTTTCCATGGTCTGCCAGAAACGTCAGTCTGTTTTTTAGACAGCATCTTATAAATACAAAATCTGCAGTAGACTAATGAGCTGGTTACTGTTCTCCTGAGTCAGTCTTGATAGTTTTTGAATGTTTTTAACCTATATTTGACAACTGCAGTTCCAGCAAGGTTTTTTTTTTCCCCCAAAGTGAGGAACCAATTCTTTTAAAATACCGGGTATTGTACATTTTTGGAATAGCTGCGGTAAGCTACGAAGCAGATCGATGCAGATTTGGTAACCTTTTTATTCATAAGACTGCTTATTGCAGAGCACTAAAGTAACAGCTATCTGTTACTCCTTGTTCTATTTAAGAGCTTGTTTTCAGGCTTGTTATGGGACTCGGGTGTGGCAGATTATCATCTAATGACTAAACAAGATCAAAAATAGGGGGACATTTTTAAAACCAAGACATTTGAGTTTCAGTTATATATCAAACATTTAAATATTTGAATGAGCGTGTCTTATGTATAGTTAATTAGTTATATGTAGGTCCTCTTTAGCTACATTTTGCAAAGCAGTTGTGGGAACTATAAAACTTAAATAAATGACAATTAATTGTAGCTTTATATGTGGAGCCAGTAACACTTTATAATCTGACCATCATAGAAAATCCTGCCCTCATATACATTTCATCTGTCTCTCTCTCCCTCATCCTCCACTATCCACTTAGGGAGAGAGAGAGAGAGACAGAGACAGACGTTGCGAAAGCTTAAGATCTTGCCTGATCGCCTGAGGTTGCCGTCAGACGAATGTTGCCCCCTCGGCCTCCTCGCTTTACTCTTCATAATGGCCCTAATGCATTTGTTACCCGTCTGATGGGCAGAGGGAGGAGGAGAGAATACATGATATTCTTCATCTCCTGAGCCACACAAAATTACTGGCTAGCTTTTAATTAAAGACCTTGATGTCTCAGAGAGAAAGATTGTGAGAAAGAATGTAAACCAGATAGCAAGTAGGAAATGAAGAAGCAAACTGCTAAAGTCGCAATAAGATCATACATGAAATAAAGAAATGAAAAGAGATTAAACAATTACAGAAAAATTATTTAAAATCAAATTGATACATGGAAAGGAAAATAAGGAAATGTAAAAACAATTTAAAAAGCAAACAAATTGGAATAACAGATGATGGGTAGCAGGGAAGGTATGAGAGATTATAAAAAGAAATAGGAAAAGCAATATATCAACAGAAACAAAGTGGGCCAATTTTAATATAAAGGGAAAACATTAAAATATTAAAAATAATGAACTAAAGAAGGTAGACGGTAATGGGGAAAGGAATAGGTGAATAAAAAGGTAATAACACAAATAAAGTAAACAACAAGACAACAAGAATATCAAATATTTTTTTTATTATTAAAAAATCTATTAAAGACAAACGGAAGCACACAGGACAAGAGAAAAAATAAAGAAAACAGGGAATAAGGTAGGAAAAAGAAAGACATGAATGTGCACAGACAGACACACAATGAAAAAATGGACAAAGGAAAGAAGAAATCAGGGAAAAGAAAGTTTTAAAAAAAGTAAAGTTTAAAATAGTGAAGTTAGTCATTTAGTGCTATTTCCTACTTTCATTTGCATGATTCAACAAATTTATAAAATAATGAATCCATAAACACTCTTAGGACTCCAAGGCTTAAGTTGCTCTTTCTTTAGAGTAATTCCTTTTTTTTAAATAACTGAATAGTTTTTAAGATTTACTATTAAGCTGAAAGTTACCGTTAATTTAGGTTAGAAGTTGGAAGGAATTTGGAATTTATGCCAATCAATTTTTGGCATATCTGAATGGAACAACGAACGAATTAAAAGATATATACAGGGACTACAGTTATACGAAGCAGCATGCAAAGCAAAAAAGATTTGTTGTTAAACATCACGATAGTTTTACTGCTTTTGTGGAAACGAAAAAAAAAAGGTAAACATTAAGGATATCCAAAAAAGCTGTATATTAAATGTAAATAAATATTATTAATAATTGAAACTATGTTGTAAATTTAGTAAAACATGCAATCCAACACAAGTGACATACAAATAAACGTATAACGTATATTTAATTAACAAAAAAACCTTCCATAGCAGCTATACTCATTAAATAATCTCTACAGAAAATAATGATTTACAAAAAAGTACACACTTTCATTAAACAGCACATTACACTTGTGTAGTTTACAAAAATTTCATAATAAATTAACAGCATCTGTACTGTAATAAATAAAGAAACAACACAAAAATAAAAGCTCGATGAAAGATACTTAATTGTATTTAATCTAAAAAAGAAAAACTAATACAAAGCAGCTTAAATGTATTTAAAAAAGGAAAAGAAAAACTCTTGTACTTGTATTGTACTTAATAAAAAAAGCAAAAACAAATTGCTAAATAAGGATAATTACCAAATATTATCTGGCATAAAAAAAATCTTTTAAACATTACACCTTTTTTTCATTTGGAAAACTTACATCAAAAGCTTAACCTTTCTATCAGTCAAATTAGGCCAGTTCGGCATTTTCTCTAATATTATTACCGCCATGTGTGAATAATAAATATTTTTAATACTTAGACATTTTCAACTGGCCAAATAGAACCCTGATTGAAACAACAGTAGATGTTTTAAAGCAGAGTTCTTGGCAGATATCTATGTAAAACACTGATTATAATTTAGGCTAAAATGTTCTGAGAGACACAGCTCCGTGACAGAGAGCATCAGGAGGTGGAACTGTCCATAACCCTAAGCTGCTCGCATCAAAGCCTCAGTTCGACTCCTTTACCCCCTGGCACCATTAACGCTGGCTGAGTATGCTGCTGTAACACACATGATTAGTGTAATACTTTGAAAGCCAGAATCCAGCTGGGCCACGAGCTTTAAACCTCTTGGAGGAGCGAAAGACAAAAATAATGTGGGGGTTCCCAAGCCTCTGGAGAACTTTCAAAGTGGAGATGTGAAGAGATATCATATTCATCCTCTGCGACCCCCACCATCCCTTTAAAACGCACTGGGGAATAAAACACAACAAATAAAGTGTGGAGGGTCGAGTGCATGCCTGTCATTATTCCCCACTCTGCAGAAAGCACATAGAGCTGGGTCACTTTCCCCACATTCCTGATACGAGACGTCAAAGTGGGGTCCTTAATCGTAACAGTGCCTGGGCCGATTTGGCCCAAAGACACTCTTAACCTGGCTCTGGAATCAGACGTGAGCCATGGTCAACATGAGAGCTGTTATTGTAGGCAGCTCATACCACTTCTCTCCTTCTCTTGTACTTTCATGCTCTTCTGTCTTGTTAGCTCGTTACAACTTTGGCAGGGCCTTAATACACTATTGTGCGTGCTACTATAAATCACACACATTCAGCATTAGGGCTTGAATCCTGTGTGAGATAAAGTGCTCATCATTTATCAGATCTGGCAGTTTCTTCGTTTATTTTATTTTAAAATTTAAAAATAATCATTTAAAAAATGCTATTTCGGGAAATCACAACCATCCTAGGGTGTCACAGTTTTAAAAACTGTGCAACGTATGATTGACAGTCGTACATTATGCTAAATTGCCATAATGGTCAACTTGCAACTTTAGTTCATTTAATAACTGATTAAGCACAGACTAAAACCGTAAATCAAGACATCACAACATGAACACGCAAAGTTTGTGCTTTAAAAATGCAGAAATATGTTGCGAGTCGGTTCCATGCAGAGGTATGGTCAGTTAGAAAAAAAAAACTGCATACATGGACACTCAACAGCCAATTTATTAGATACACCATGAGAATAAGTCACGTTGAGGCCAATATTATGTTCACAGGACCAGTTTGAGATTATTTAGGTTTCATGACATGGCTGAAAGAAGATGATCATAAAAGGAGGGACGTGGTCAGCAACAATACTCGGAAATGTTTTGGTGTTTAAACAATGCTCGATTGTTATTAATTGTATGCCAAGAAAACATCATTTACACCATTACACCACCTGTAACAAGTAGTGATTTAAGTTTTTTTTTTTTTATATCAGCTCGAACCAGTCTGGCCATTCTTCTCAGATATCAGAAAGTTATCTTCACCCAGAATAGTACCAGTCACTTGATCTTTCCTTTTCTGATTATTCTCTTTAATCCCTAGAGATGGTTGTGTGTGAAAAGCCCAGTAGATTTACATTTACATCATTTAGCAGACACCCTTATCCAGTGCAACGTACAACTGATATAGTCTTACAATCCAAACAATTGTGGGTTAAGGGCCTTGCTTAAGGATAGAACAGTGGCAGTGTGGCAGATGGAGGATATAAACCCTGGCCCTTCTGGTTTGTACTGCATTACCTAAACCACGTGAACGAAAAACGTGCCTTCATATGCGATGAGCCAGACCATCACACCAGTAGTTGGTGCAGAGTTTTGCTTTATGGAAAAGTTAGGACTGAAATGCTCATAACAGGGTATCATCGGGATCCTAAGCAGAACCTGGATTCGTCGCTAAAGATGATACTGTTCCAGTAGATAGGAGTCTAGGATTCTTGTCCATGACACCACTGCACACAAAGGCTGTGCACCAATATTTCTATCTAACTTATTTTGTCAGTGAGTGTATATATATGGCCAGAAGAATGGCCAGACTGGTTCGATATAAAAAAATAAATAAATAATAAAATAAAAAAAAACAAACTTAAATCACTACTTGTTACAGGTGGTGTAA
>JAUZST010043623.1:0-53044 GCA_034779995.1 Parotocinclus haroldoi
TGTTCAAAAGTTTACAAACCCTTTTGAATTTTCTATATTTCTGCATAAATATGACCTAAAACATTATCATATTTTCACAAAAGTCCTAAAAGTAAAGAGAATCCTGCTAAACAAATGAGACAAAAAGTTTATACTTGCCCATTTTTTTATTGAGGAAAATGATCCAATATTACACATTTGCGAGTGGCAAAAGCATGTGAACCTTTGGTTCAGTATGTGATGTTAGAGAACAGTGGCTTAACCCCACCATACCATTATTGTTCAATGTCCTCCTTATGGTGGAATTGTGACCATTAACATTAGCCAATGTGAAAAAGGCCTTCAGTTGCTTAGAAGTTACTCTTTATGACCTCACCGACTATTATACGCCTTGCTCTTAGAGTAATCTTTGTTGGTCGACCACTCCTGGGGAGGGTAACAATGGTAATCCTCCATTTGTACACAGTCCGTCTGACCGTTTGGAGTCAAAACTCTTTAGAGACGATTTTGTACCTTTTCCAGCCTGATAAGCATTAAAAACTCTGTTTATGCCATGATACACTTCCACAAATGTGCTGTGAAGAGCAGACTTAGATCCCTGTTCTTTAAATAAAAAAGGCTGCTAACTCATACCTGATTGTCATGACTTTGATTGAAAATACTTGACTATAATTTCACCTTCAAATTAACTTCTAATCCTACAGGTTCACATAATTTTGCCACTCACAAATATGTAATATTTGTATCATTTTCCCCAATAAATAAATTACCAAGTATAACCTTTTTGTCTCATTTGCTTAACTGGGCTCTCTTTATCTACTTTTAGGCCTTGTGTGAAAATCTGATAACGTTTTAGGTCATGTTTATGAAGAAATATGGAAAATCCTAAAGGGTTCACTTTCGAGCACCACTGGTCTCACAGCTAACAATGCATATCAGAGCAAGCAATGAGTAGGAAATAACTGCAGAGTTCAGAAACAGGATTGGGAGAAGGCATGGATCTGGAGAGCACTGTAGTCTCCATAATTCACTATGCTTCCTCCATGCTTCCTAGATCTGGTTTCTTCGCAGATCTAATTAATCGGGGAAGCAGGGGCTTGGTGACCAAAGACCCAACAAGATTTAGTACAGACATTTCTGTATAGGGAAGGTTCTCTAAATAACAGGCTGTATTATTTAAAATTTTCATGAATGTGCCCATTTAGATTAAATTAGTTTAAACAAATGATTTACTTGCAAGTTCTTTCAGTTTGGAAGCAAAAAGGACCAAGGATAAGCAAGTATAAAAGATGAATGAAAAAAATGTAAACATACCACCAAACACAAACAGAGAGAAATGTCTGTTACATAGTGACTGTGTCTTTGATACCCTATATTAGCACATTTAAAATTGATTCAATGTTGCAGAAAGTTGGCAAATGTGGCTAAACATTCTAGGTTGCTTTACAAAAAGAAACTAAATGGGCAGAGCCCAGGGCTGGAAGACACACATATAGGACTTACTGATACAGACTCAACCAAATTAGGTTGATATGTTCCCTCATATGCACTGATTCAGCTTAAAACATGTGGCTTTGCTGCTGGCTAGCAGTGACAGATTCAAGGAAGAAGACAGAGTCAGAGACAGAGGGAGAGAGAGAGAGGCAGACTCCACCTCTGGGGCTGCAGCTGTGTCTCCATGTGTATGGAGGGTCAGAGAGATAAGAGAGGCTGAGCCGCTTTCCTCTGATCCCTGGGGCTAGTTTTATTTCTGCCTGCCGCACCACTGATATGTCAGTACAAAACACATACATTCACTATGGGGCTAAGCGGAGTGTCTTGGGGAATAGTTTCTCTTGATTTTTGTTCTTGCACACTCGGACGTTTCAGAGATCCTCAATTATATTTCACATATGCACCACTCTCAGCATGCCCTGAAACTTGACTAGCTGTCAATCTACACTGAAATTCATGGCAACTGTGCTCCCAATGGGAGTGGAGATTGGGTCTAATTGCACTTGATTGGCTCCTATTGACTCCTGATTAAGCAGCAACTGCCCTATTAAGAGAGTCACAGGGGAGAAAGTTATGTAATGGTCCATAATACTGGGGCTGACAAACAGTTTAGTAATGTACCAGTTGCTTAAAATATCCCCAACATAAAATTAAATCAAGGTTCAAGGTATGGATGCTTGTCACTGGAGAGGTATCTTTAGGGGTACAGTGGTTCTTGAAAGTCTATGAACCCTTTATAATTTTCTATATTTTTGCAGACATATAGACTAAAACGTTAGATTTCCTCTAATCTAAAATAATTTATAAGATGACATAAAGATTAAGATATTAAACAAATGAGACCATGTAAACCTGTTTTCAGTGTCTGATGTGACTCCCTTGTGTAGCAATAACTAAACATTTTCAGTAACAGTTGAACAGTCCTGAATTTTAGTTCATTCCTCTACACAGAACTACTAATCTATTTGGTGATTTTGATGATTTCCTTAACATGAAGTATTCGTCAATAATATTATGTATTCTTCTTTATCTAGATTTCACAAGTAGAACAACTTGTTTGAACACAAACAAAAGTCCTGACATTTTACTTTGGAATGTCCTTGTATAATTCAGTATAATTCATTCATTGTTCCAATAATGATACTGGCCCAGAAGCAGTTAAAAACACACACAAACACAGAGAAACAAACAAAAACTACCACACCATGACAGTATCACTACCATGTCTCACATATTTGATAATGGTAAGCATGGGATTATGTTGCAATGCAGTCTTTTCATTTCTCCATATGTAATGCTTCTCATATGAACAAAAAATCTCTATTTTGGTCTTATTCATTCGCTGAACTTTTTTTATTAAGGTCTGGCTTTTTACAAACTGCAAATTGGCAATAATATTCTATGTGGGGAGCGCCAGTTCCCTTTTTTGTCCAAGTACCAATCGTAGAAACATCCATTCCACCCAGTGAGCAGGGCCAACTATGTACATTTGAATAACCAGGGTATGACACTGTATGTGCTTTGAACTGTTCAAACACTTTGCTGCTCTACTAATTTTGCTCTATTCACTAAGGTTGTATCCTCAAGGGTACATTGTTGATATATTTACATTAAAAGAACAGTGAAAAAGCATTGACTAACATACGTAATTGAACCTTTATGCCAACTGCACCTTTGAGGCCACTGTTACATATTATCTTTTTCTGATGCAGAAAATTGCTTGCAGACTAAGTGTAGAAAAGATTATGCACTCTGAGACCCTTAAGACATCATCTGTATCTGCTTCCAAATGAGTTCTAGTTCAGTTACTCTGCAATAAAGTGATTCAAACTTGACATGACCCAAATGTACGAAGTGTTATTTATGGGTTGCAGGCTGCATTTTTGGACTTTAACTAACTAATTACCTATTTAAACTGATAGCCAGAGACATATTTTGAGCACTTTATGCATTTAGAAACATTTTTTAAAAAAGCTCTGTAAGTTGATAGCATCTATGTAAATCTAAGTAAGTGTGTCTATAAGCTTGCGATCCTTACCCAGGTTACCAGAGGAGACAATGTTCTTTGGGATAGTGACCTTGTCCTCTGAGCTGCGAGCCCAGTCCACCATTCCCCTCCATCCCTTCATGGGAAAAGTGATATCAGCAGTGCCAGCCACAGGTCGCTTATGGACACTCAGCACTGTGGAAAGATGAAGTAATTTAAACAGAAACAACATAGCACTGCCCTACAGTTTATAGCTGATGTTACTAAGGTTGGTTAGCTTGCAAAACAGTAAATGATACACGTGGTTACATACTGTTTATCTGTAGGTATGTGACTAAGGGGGGAGTTGCTTGGGGACAGGTACAAGATTTGTATGTGGATATGCAATTGTGTGAGTCAATGGCAAAAAACACTCCTGGCCCACACATGGTCACCTACTCCTTTTCAATCTGCCTGTCTTGGATTCCCTGATCAATCCAGTAAAAACAGCTCATAGCCTGCCTATTTCTGCCATTTCAGTTTGTGAGTACAGTACATTTCCCATGCGTTGTGCTGTTGAGCTGTGGGTGGAACACTGTGAGATTTAAAGGCACCTCAAATGCCCAGAGTTACATGATCTGGCCAAATGTACATACACCTACTTTTTCCCAGAAGAAAAGCAAATATCACAGAGGAGATGATCATTCGCTGAGAATGTTTGTGACCTTTACGAATGAATGAAATATAACATACAATATATTAGTCCTGGATGAGATTTAATGTAATTATCTGTATGTGTACCTCTGAATGGGCACCGTGATGTACCATAATTCAGACTAACATAGGCACAGTTGAAACATAATAATTGCAAGAAGCTGACCAAGGTTGTCGGTGACCTCATAGGTGTCCTGAAAGTCCTTCATGCGGAGACTGATGACATCAACAAAATCCTCCACCAATCTAAAAAGCTCTTTAATGTTTGGACCCATCTGAAAGATAAATATACCAAGATAAGGTCTGAGAGAGATTAATTCTGGAATTAGAAAATAAAACTTATAGTTCACAGAAGCTGATATATCATCCATGAAAAAGCGTTTGTGTGTATGTACAACTATATTTATTCCTAGACTGATATTTTGTATTTTCCTTAGCATTAGCACATCCGTGTAACATGGCATAGCTTAGGTTTTGCATAATCATTTTAATAATAATCCTGTCATCTTGGCTAGACTACACATAGGTCAAACACATTTTGCTGTCAGCAAAGGGAATTTAGCACTTTTCCAGTGCTCTTCCTTTTTTACCCAGGCTATGGAGATTGCACCTGTTGAAACAGGCAGCAATATATTTATTGTTACTTTTGTTTGGGTATTTTCGTGTGAATCTGTGCTGGAATAAGAACCCAGGTACATGGACTGTTGACTTGCCACTGTGCCACAAAATATTAATCGAAATGAAGAGTTTACAATAAATTATTTACAACAAAAATGTGTCTTTCTACAATTGCACCACAGTACATACAGCTACAGCAATACATACAGCTTCTCAGAAAAGTGGGTACACTCCTCACATTTTTATTTTTTCATTATTATCTTTTCATGGGACAACACTGAAGATATGAAACTTTGATACAATGTAAAGAAGTCAGTCTACATATTGTATAACAGTGTAAATTTGCTGTGCCCTCAAAATAACTCAACACACAGCCATTAATGTCTAATTCACAGGCAACAACAAAAGTGAGTATACCCTAAATGGAAATGGCCAAACTGTGCCCAATTAGCCATTTTCCCTCCCTGGTATCCCATGACAAGGTCTCATGTGTGCATAGTGAGCAGATGTGTTAAATTTGGTGTTATTGCTCTCACATTCTCTCATACTGGTCACTGGAAGTTCAACATCGTACCTCATTTCAAAGAACAGGATGTGAAAAAACGTATTATTGTTCTACAGAAAGATGACATAGGCTATAAGAAGATTGCCAACACCCTGAATGTGAGCTGCAGCATGGAGGACAAGATCATACAGCTGTTCAACAGGACAGGTTCCACTCGGAACAGGCCTCACCATGACCAACCAAAGAAGTTGAGTGCACATGCTCAGCGTCATATCCAGAGGTTGGCTTTGAAAATAGATGTAGGAGTGCTACAAGCATTGCTGCGGAGGTTAAATGGGTGGGGGGAGGTCAGCCTGTCGACCACCTCTTTAAAGATGATGCACAAGAAAGCCCTCAAACAATTGGCTGAAGACAAGGAGACTAAGGACATGGATTACTGGAATCATGTCCTGTGATCAGATAAACTTATTTGGTTCAAATCGTGTCAAGTGTGTGGTGGCAAGAAGGTGAGCAGTACAAAGACAGGTGTCTTGCCTACAGTGAAGCACGATGGAGGAAATATCATAGTTTGGGTGTGATGCCGGCTGTAAGGAGCTACAGTTCATTGAGGGAACCCTAAATGGCAACATATACTGTGTCATTCTGAAGCAAAACATAATCCCCTCCCTTTGCAAACTGGGCCACAGGGCTGTATTCCAACATAATAATGACCCAGAACACACTCCAAGATGACCTCTGTCTTGCTAAAGAAACTGAGGCTTAAGCCTGGTTCCAGACCTGAACCCTATTGAACATCTGGGGCATTCTTAAATGGAAGGTGAAGAAGCGCAAGGTCTATAACATCCACCAGTGGCAACCCGTGAAGTTCTAGTGAACTCCATGCCCAACAGAGTTAAGGCAGTGCTGGAAAATAATAGTAGCCACACAAAGTATTGACACTTTTGGCAGTTGAGCACAATTTGGCAGTTTTCGCTTTTGTACTCACTTTTGTTGCCCAAGATTTAGATATTAATGGCTGTGTGTTATTTTGAGGGCACTGCAAATTTACACTGTTATACAAGCTAAGACTGACTACTCTACATTGTACCAAAGAGTCATATCTTCAGTGTTTTGTAAGAAATTGTATTAAAGGCATAGTGTAGTCTAGAAAACTGTACAAACAAAGACAATGTATAAAGAAAATGATTATGTACAAACAAAAGGTTGTCTTTTAGATGATTAATACACAAGATACATGCCAAAATAATAATGGTCATGAACTAATACAAATAAAAAAACCAACAGTTCTGTTTACACACTGTCTACAGTAAATAATGATAGAGAGTGGGTATGGATGACTCCCACTTTCATGTGGACTTCACTCCATCTTTTCACAATGTTCCTCTGACTGAGTCATACATACTGCCTCCTCTCCAGCTCTCCGTGACATTTAGAAATGGCCCAAAAACAAAACAAATTTAATTTAATAACCATTAAGACCTAATTCAGAAATGTAGTTAAAAGTATTTTATGGATTTTTATAAAATTATTTAGTTCACAAACGTGTTTTATTGTTAACAAACATACAGAAAAACATACAGAAAACATGGAGCTCATGCTTGTGATGCCATGATTGTGTTGTGGGTGGGTAACAAAATGTTTAAGGTGGACCCTACCAGTTGTGCTTCTTCCCACCTCTCCCTGTTTTCCTCCATTAACAGGTTACTAACTGACTGAACAAAGTTCTGTAGAGCAAACAAGTACATACAAAGTTTAGATGTATGACAGCACAGATTAGTTCTACATTATATCTGAATTATCTCTCGAATGCCGTACTAACCCTTATGTCAGCAATGCTGGGGCTGTAATAAGACCTCCTAAAGATCTCTGTCATGTTCTTTAAGATGTCTACTATAGCCAGCAAGTCACCACTGTAGCTGGTCCCCTCGCTGGAAGTCACCCTCAGCTTAGTCATTACCTCGGAAACTCCATCTCCCACAAGCCCCCTCTGTGCCTTTGACAAGTGGTCACGAGTCTAAGGAAATGTTATGTAAATAACAGCAAAAGTCATTTGTCCAGTGATGTGTAGATCAGTCTGATGTAAGGAAAGTAATGTGAGTGTTTACCAGTGTTTGGATGCTGCGATAGTCATTAGAGACACACTTCATGTAAGTGGGGTTTTCCCAATATGCAATGCCCTCATCATCCAAAGAGCAGCGTCGAAGGATGAGGCCTATTGCAATACCATACACAGACAGACTTACCATAGACACGACAAGTTTTATGTTAGCCTGCTATTGTCATTTGTACTATAAGCTGTCCTTGGAGCTAGCCATGGTGCTGATTTGAAGCTTGCCATTTACACTTCAAATGTCATATAAGATTGCTTTATTCACATATGCAGAGTTCAGTTTCCCACATTAAAAAATGAAAGTTCTAATTTAATCTGTGAAAATATGTCACACTCTAGATTTTATGTCATTTATTATTCGCTTGAGTTTATATTTTGCATGCTCTCACCACATAAATTTATAAAATACATTTAATGCTGAATCAGCAACACAGGTGTCTACAAAACACCTCTCTAAATGATTTTGAATTGACACTTGACACTAGCTTCTTGCAGTGGAAATGCATTTATTTAGGTATGTGGTCTTTGTAAATGTTTGTAGATGCATATTCTCTTACCAGCAGCATTGGGTGGGCAACGTACAGCTGCTGTGTCTCCAGCAGGAGTTCTCTTCCATACTACATTAGAGAAGTTATCCTCATCACAAATTTCATGAGGCTCTGTGTAAAAAAAATATTATAAATAAATATTATACAGAATAATATCCAAAAATGTGAGAGAAAAATTCATAACTCATTTATAAGTATTGTACCTGGGCATCTCTTCTCGTTGCAAGGGCGTACTTCCTCGCGTTCTCCTGGGCAAGTCTCCCCACCAAAGAAAGGACCATAGCACACCCTTTGTCTTTGTTGGCTTCCCCCACCACAAGTCTTAGTACAGCTTGACCAGGAGCTCCATTGTTGCCATCGCCCATCTACTGGGCACTCCTTAAGGAAGCAGTCACGTGCCTGGAGCCACTCACCCTGACATTCTGAGCCACCATATGATGGACCATTACACTCTCGAGTGCGCTGCATGGTTCCATTTGAACAGGAAACTGAGCATAAGCTCCAGTTGGACCACTCATTCCACACACCATCCACTGGGAGGACAGAAAAAGAACCAACTAGATGAAGAAAAAGAAAGACTAGGGGAAAATAGAAAACAAGACAGTCTTGTTGCCATGCATTTAGTTCCTTATGGAGTGTTTTAAAAGCACCATTAGTAAGAAATCTCTGTGAGTAATCCTGGCACAACCACCTTTCAATATATTCCTCCCACGCAGCCTCTCATCTACCTTTAATTGTCACACTTGATGGAAGTCATTAAAACTAAATAAGGTGCACTTTATTTAAAAATTGTCACCTGGGCAGACAGCAATGTTGCAGAATTTGGTCTGTTTTTCTGGGCCCACACACTCATCACCTCCAAACTGTGGTGGTTTGCAAGTGCGCGTTCGGTCCCTGTATCCACGGCCACAAGTGGACGAACATAGACTCCATGGAGACCATTCGTCCCAAGCACCATGCACTGCAAATAGAGAGGCTAGGGCATGATTTATAGAGAGAAATGCCTCTGTTCACACAATAACACACACTGGTGCACATCAAAATTAATCCACTAAAGATTCAAATGAACTGTGCATGCATCTGAAATTTTTACTGTCACTGTCTTTTATTTTACAAGACATGCTAGCTACCACATATGGTGCTTTCTTAGACCTGAATTGTTAATGGCATGACAGCGTGCTTTAAACTATACTTTTTATTTCATATGTGGGTGAGTGTGAGAATAAGTGTATGCATATGTAAGTAATGTATATCCCAGCGGTGTTAAGATGTGGGCATGCTCAATTGCACAATCCTACCAAAGAGCTGGATGATGAAAAAGAGAGCAGAGGTGTGAAAGAATGCAAAGGGCAGCAACATCCAGCATGCATGATTGCATGGGAGGGCACACTTGTGCTATACTCTACTTAAACCCATTGACATACAGTGGTGCTTTAAAGTTTGTAAAACCTTCCAACAAACCAACCCCAAATAAAAAAACAGTGTGGAAAATACTTATTAAACACACAAAGTGCAAAGTGCTTCTTACATTTACTTTGACTTTTATTTCATTGCAAACAGTATGAACTTCAGATATTTCATGTTTAACTTTACTTTATTTTTTACAAAACATCCACTCCTGCATTTTTATTAAAAAGTTGGGATTTTAAATATTAATCATTTAAAAGGTGTTCTGCCATGGTGTTTTATCTCATTTTTTTAATTGAATTTTTTTTTCTTGTGTAATTTGAAATTGGTAACTTTTGCCTAAATATAAAGCATTCTTAAGGGTTTACAAACTTTCAACCACTACTGCATGTCCACTGCAAGCAAGCACAAAGGTGAACTGCCAAGCACTGTAGTTCAGAGAAAGTAAGCCTCGACTGGACAGCTGGTGTGTGACGCATGGCATTGGAGCTCAGGGCTTTGGGAGCTGACAAGCAGAAATGTTGATGGCTTTAGACAGGGTTGGGTGGGCAGCTCTTACCTGGGCATACAGCACTGTTGTTGCAGGGTCTTTGCTCTCGCAGTGGCCCGCTACACTGTGTGCTGTACGAGGCTGAAATACAGAAACGTGTGCGACTCTGCCAGCCCTCGCCACATGTGGCTGAACATACACTCCATGGGGACCACTCTTCACCCGGAGAAGAGTCTACTGGGGCAAGGTGAGGGTGGAGGGAAGGTAGCAGGGGTTAGGAAAAAGCAGGGTTCAGAGGGGGTAGGAAAAACGGCCAAAAATATTAGCATGCTTGAAGAGGCATTAACACTCTCAGTCCTCTTTCCCTACTCAGAGCACCCATCAACAAACACGGTGATTGCTTCTATTCAGGAGATGTCAGATCATTTAGACAGTTGAAATAACTATGCAGCAGATGAATCAAATAGCTGTGCTTTTATGCGAGTAAGGAAAAAGGTCTGACAGAGATTAGCAGGGAAGTCTTGGTAATCATGCAAAGGAGGTATTCAGTCCTGACTGTTCTACCTGTCTAACCTGGACTGTCATAACTGTCCAATCAATCTGACTAAAGAGCAAAAATATGAGATTTGTTTAGAGTTTACTGTAAGTGACCATCGACGTGACCATCCAGTAATTAAATATGAAAACTGTCAGCTCAAGGAACAAGCAAGTAATACCTATTTACAATGCAAGAAATTGTATGAATCTGGACTCATATAAATGAATTTTTATCATCATTATGTTAAGGATGAGAAACGTTACATGGCATAAATTATTTTTAAGCTTTCTATCATGCAGTAAAATACCATGCAAATCCTGTATAATATGTGCAAAAGTATACATTGTATATTTATTTGTACAAAACGGTTTTATCCACTAGAACACAGTATCTAGTATAGTATCAGTAAAACACTGGCTTCTCAAAATGTTCTCAAAACTGAAATACAATGATTCAAAGTAAAAAAGAAGTGCTGCATGCACCAGCAGTAGCACTTGATTATTGATTTTTTTTAGTGTATATAAACTGTGTATCTGGGTAGCATGAAACGAAATCAGATGAGTGAGACCACACCCGGGTGTTTCCAGAACAGATACAGTTACATGTGATTCTTTCTTTCTTTACTGTAAAGACGTTTAGGAAAGGTTATATTGCACATTATGCTCTATGCTCATAATGCTCTATTATGTATTTTATTGTGCACTTAAATAATCATTTTAATTCAGTTTGAGAAACCCAAGGTTTCTATTATAATGCAGATCAGTTTACAAATACTCGTAAGCAATCACACATGCTTATGTATTTTAGATATTTTAATGCAGGCTTTATAAAGTTATAAATTAATTTAAAAGCAATACTATGAAAGCAGGATCTGATTACTATTATTACTATTATATTTTATCTTAATCCACTGAGTGATTTAAAACTTGTGTGGAGCAATGCACTCACCTTGACTGTCACAGGCATACTTTAGCAAATGGGTAGTACATGCGACATTTAAGAAACCACATGCGTTTGCATTTTAATTCCAAATGTCATAGATGCATCAAACTGAATATTGTAATGCAACATACAATCATGCAAAAACAAAATACATCATGACCATGTATGTCAGTGTTAGATATGGAGTAAGACTGTTGGCTCAACAGCTTCTCAGATATTCCTTCAACACTTTTCACTCTTTGAGCCGTGAGGTTTATGATTCACAGACAAACTGGTGTCTCAATGTTACCCATGCCAATAAATGTCACGTGACACAAACATCCTCACATACAAACAAGATGAGGCTATAGCCACATGCACATCCAGTCTACACCCTGTGTGTGATATTATATGTGCATACAGTATATATGTGCATTTGTGAGTTTGTATTCAAGCTATAAGGGAGGCTGATGCTTGTATTCTTACCTGTCTGAGAAGTCTGCTGTCCACCACGACTCTTGTCCACATCCTCTCGCTTGCGGCTGTCCAATGATCGCAGTGATTGGCTACGCAAGCCATAGAGGCCTTTGCCTGCAGGATTGGGTGGGGTTAGCTTCTAGACTGAACTGCTTATTGGACAGAGCTGTGAGTGCCTGTTTATCAGCATCTGCCATGTTTGGGATTTATGTAAAATTCAGAAAGGAAATATAGGGATGTTTCAGGGCTTTGAAGATAGAGTGCTCCAGTTGTTTCAAGTAGCCCATTACACCTTGCGACTGCTTGCAAGTCATTACCAAATAAAGAGTGTGGATATCTGAGGGTGCACATGGAAGTTCTAATTCAAAGTACCAATATTACAATGATTTTATTTTTATGAGATGCACTCAAAAATATCCATAGCTATTATCACTATGGATTGCCGTATCCAGTGAAATTTGAAAAGGGCAAATTGGTCTCCCCTTTTTATTTATTACATGCAAAATAGTTTATTAGCCTTATCATGTGAGATTGTTAAATTGTCAAAATATGGGGGTAATCATTTGCGAATGTGCTAACAGTTCTGTTTCTGACTGACAGCTTAGATAATACAAAAACACAGAGGAAATACAGAGTAGAGTGACAAGTGTACAAGCAGAGAAATGGCCCTGTTAGGTCTCTGAGCAAGGATCTTAATTGCTTGGAATTTAATCTGGTATCAAATGTAAACTGCTCTACGTAAGAACAATAATATAAATACAATGCTTTGTGAGAAAGAATGTTTATTTATGTATTTCAACTGCATCCAAATTCTGTGATCACTGTTAATCTGTGCAATTGACTCTGAAACAACAAACAGCATTTATATGGAGCAATGTGCCACATAGCTAAAGGGAATGGAGTTTTGAAACTTATTTATACTCAGTCAGATTGGAAATTAAATTAATTGAGATTTACTTATCTTGTAATTCCACAAATAATAATAATAATAAACTGAACAGTTGAACGTTTGCCATTTTAAACTCTGAAACGCACTCTTTTTTCACAGATAAAATAGACAGAAGATGTAATTTTGAGTCAAACTGAGTGACATGAGGGGAACTGCGCCCAGCAACCTGCTTTCCCTTATTTATACTGTATCTCATTCTATGAGACAGGGGAAAGAGTCACACACAAAAGAGGCTGTCACTAGCTGCAAAATCCACACATCAAATGGAAAGCGTAAATCAGCACTTTTCTTAAATGTACTAATTTTGTGTGATTTTTCATAAAATGCAAATTCATGTGATTTAAGTACATATCAATTTGCGAATTGGAAAACACACTGAAAATTATCTAAGCATTTAAGTCCATAAATGATACCTAAGATTTTGAGAAGAATGGATGGGGACTGGAAAAGGGTTAGTATGCCAAACCCTAATCGGTTTATCAAATTGAAATTTCTTAATGTGTTCTTAATTCCTAAAATGGATGGCAATGCCCCTTTCTGTGTTTGTTTAAGAAGTAATTAGCTTGTTTTAAACATAAGAAAATAATTATTGTGTTTAGTTCCACCTTCTTCTAGTTGCCCCACATTGTCTACATCACCACAAGCACACATTTTATCCTGAAATTACATTTAGTAGATGCAACTTGTGACTGAATTGCAAGTTAAGGGCCTTGCTCAAGCTCCAAACAGAGGCAGCTTGCCAGTGCTAAGATTTGAACCCTGCTCTTTATGGGCCATAATCCAGCAACTGAACCACCAGTGGTTAAAACTACAATGGATACCTTTAGCTTGTCAAGGAGAATTATACTCTAGTTGATCATATTTTCTGAAAAAACTAAATGGCTAATTAATATAAATTAATGTTTAAGTAAATAGCTAGTTAATTATTTGTCATTCCATGCTGAATATTAGAACTGTTCATTCTGAAAAGAGGCATGCTCTATTGTTTATCAATGACAATTGAATATCACTGAGGAGATATTTCCAGTGTGTATGCTTGTGGTCAGAGTAATGATAATAATAAATAGTCATATAATCAGGGTTACAAGAGATTAGTAACGGTTTAACCCTGTATAAACTGAACTTAAACAAATGAGACAATTTACACTTTTTGTTTTCCTCAGCTTTTATACTGACTAACATTTTAAAGTAAATATAGACACAACCTGCCCATGTAGACTTTGGCATCTTTTCAAACATAGGTGTTATCTGAGCAGAATGAATTGGTTTTACTATTGATGATTGTTTTTATAAAATCACTGAACGATTCAAAGTTTATACAACTCAAGTGTTCCAACTTACTGAACCACTTAATGCCACATTCTTAAAGTCCTCTCTACAATTATTGACACATTTCATAAAGGCAAACCTGAGCAAACAATGGATACAAAATTCACCGTAATATCACACTAAGGAAAATATAACTTTTATAGAAATTTAATTTTGTTACAATTTAAAAAACATGTTTCTGTTTTTCTAATATCTCATCTTGTTTTTTTCTTAACAGTTGACAGTCAGGGAATATCAATAAAAGAAATAGCTAATCGTCCCAAAACAGCCATATCAGTGTCCAGCCAACTAAATGACAAACTTGCCAAGATAGGAAAAAACTAAAAGAAATCCCCAATAAATCCAAAAGATCACTGGTGGAGAGTTACTGATTATAAGTAGAATCTTGGGATTACCAAACAACACACACCACCACCTTGTGTGTGTCCGATAGGCAGATTGAATGAATTTGCGCTTTTTGGCAACACAAACTCAAGAAGGGTTAGTTATAAAACACACAAATGTCTACACTGAAAAGAACCTGCTGTCCACTGTTAATAATGATGGAGGGTCTGTTAGTTTGTGTCCTTTCTCCTAAGGCCATAGGAAACTTGTTATGGGACATGGTATCATGGACTTCATCAAATACCAATAGATTTTAAATTAAAAAGATGCCTGCCTCTCCCAAGTAGCTAAGATCTGATCTGATTCAATCTTCCAGCAGAACAATTATCTAAAACACATGTCCAGATAAAGACTGATTACTGAACACAAACTCACTCCCCTAATCTAAACCCCATATCTAAACCACATAGAAGACTTGTTGTGTGAGTAAAAATTGAAAGTGCACAATACAGGACCTAGGACCCTGGATGATCTAGAGAGATGTGAAGAGTGAAAATTCTCCGAGTGAAGAATCCCAGAATCCCCACTCTGTATCCCATAGCCCTGTGTTGCATGTTGCATATGTTCATTTATTAAATAATATTTTTATACCAGTGATAGCAATAATTGTGAAGTGCATTGTATATTATTAGCTAAACATTACATAACTTAGTATTTATTATAGTACTGAAAGCAGACAGTCAGCCAGTATAATTATCGGATATAAATAGTATACCTATTTTCAAAGATGCAAAAACGCAAGAAAAAGCTAGTTTATATAGGTAGTAACATGTTTTGTTTTACAAGCTCCTTTATTTTACAACGTAGGTATTTTAAGACACATTGGTATGTAGGAAGACTAGAAGGGTGAGAAGGAGGAGCAGTGGATGTCAGATGAACACTAATGCAGATCATGCATGAATGAAATACAGTTATAAATGAAGACATTTACAGCTGATGGCAATGCCTATAGAACTGTGCAATAACACATGACCTTTTCTGAACAATGAATTGTGAGCCACATTCACACTGACTTACTCACACAGTATGCAATCTGCTTACCCAGTTTGGCGTCCTCCATTCCTGCATACTTTAGTGTGCTTAAAACCTTGGCTTTAGATGATAACTGGTTGTAACCTACGTTAAACAACAGGCACAGAGAAAATCTCATTATAAAATGCTATCATGGCTCCCAGCAAGAAACACAAATACCTCATTTTTATGTGAAAGATGAAGAACGCACAGGGGTGTTGGGTGTTGAAAGGAGTGAATGAAGGAGAAACAAGCAGGACAGCAATTGAGAGACAAGAGTAAATTGAGATAAATAAAGAAGAAAAAGTGAAGAGCAGTGAACAAGATTCTTGGAATAGCATGCAACATTGCAAATACACATGCGCACATAGAAACACACACACGCGATTTGTCTTTCTATCACTGTGAGGACATTCCATTATGTTATTATGATAGACAAAATAGAGCTTACCAATACAGGGTTTGGAGTTGCAGGGTCGGCCCTCCTCCAGCACTCCAGCACACAGGTATGTCTCCTCTGGTGACTGACAGACCCGTGTACGTGTCTGAATGCCACCTCCACACTCACTGCTACATTCTCCCCAGTTCCCCCAGGTACTCCAGCCCCCTGTGGTACAGCAACAACCACGCACACAATTAGCCAGAGTGGTTTTGGAGCAACCCATTTCCCCCTAATTTAGCTGAATTAACTTGCACTGTCATTTAGGGGTCCCTGCTTGGCAATGATGTCCCCTGCTCTGCAATCCATTATGCTAGCATAAGGATATGAGAATGGGCCCATAAATATCAGTAGAATATGCCTCTCTGTGTCCTACGTTCTCATGAAAGTTTAATAGCAGACGGTGCCGGCTGTCTGCTCCCACAGGCCCCGACAAATATGTATTAATCTGCATGAATAGAACATGAAGCGGCCTATGCTCATGCACAGACATTTTTAATTACTCACAAATCAACTGTGTGGGAGGACAAGACCTGATATCATAATGCACCCTTAATGACCATAGACAAAGAGAATGAGATGGAGAGAGGCGGAGAGAAATGCAGAGGTAGAGAGGTTGGGGTGGGTATAGTGAATGGAGGGTTGTTTGAGGCAGTAAAAAATAGAAAATCAATGTATGGGAAACACTGCAGTATCTTACTCATTTAGTTAATACCTGCATTATAGCATATAGCAATAGCATTGTCATGTATGTACAGGCCACATTGGTTTAAGATGACACAAAGGCAACAATAACTCAAATAACCACTTGTTATAACCAAGGTATGCAAAAGACCATTTCTGAACAAACAAAACACAAATTGCAGCAACAGAAAACTCCACCTGGTGCTTCTCCTATCAGCTAAAATTAGGGAATATTTCAAATTGAAGACGAAAAGGATTCCACAGGAACTGCTGGACAATCTGATCCTGTCCATGCTCCATCACTGTCAGGCTGTCTTGGCAGTTGTGTGTGACCATACACTGTACTAAACAGCCAGTGTTCAACTCATCCAGTCTGCTTCTGTACGCCATGAATATATCACTTGCTACAAAATCTCATTTGCTTAATCGCACAACTTTCTTTGACTTTTCATTTGCTTTTCTGTTTATCTTGTTTAATGAAATCAAATCAAATGCTTCTTATTTAATCGATTCATATGGATCTTGAGATATCCCATAATACTTGTGAACAATTAAGGAAGTTAAGAAAGTAAAATGTAACCTGATTTAAAAAAAACATCAAGCTAAAAAGAGATATTGCTTGGTCAATTCTTATCAAAACTATTTAAAGTTTCACACCTTGTAAATGCTTGTTTTAGCCAAGTAAGACTGTTTTCAGTACCAATCCCTTCTTACAAAAGCCTTCCATACTCTGCTCTTTTAAGGTCAACTAATTTTAAATAATTTTTTAAAAACTTTCAGTAATAGTGGCTATTGTGGCTCTCTAGTGGCAGCTCACTGAGGATTTTAAGTGTGCTTAGATTATGATCCTGCTGTAGAAGCCATCCTGTTTTTATCTTCTTAAAAAATGATCTCTGTACTTTGCTGTGTAGATACATATATAGGCATGTCACTTTCCAAATCATGTCCAGCCCATTTAATTGACCACAGGTGGACTCTACCCTAGAAACATCTTGAAAGTTTATTAAGAGAAATGGGAGGCTCCAGACCAAAATTTGCAAAGGGTCTGAATACTCATGTCCATGCAAAATTTTATACAAAGAGTGGGGACCAAAATGTTTTAGACCACTAGTAAAAACATAGTCACCTGACCTACATCTCTATGATAATGCATGGGGCATTTGAAGACAGGAAAGCCATTCAATAAGACCATAAGGCCCACTTCTAAGTTGTGAGGAGTCAGAGCTTAACCAACATCACATGACACAAGGCAGAAACCAACTTGAGAAAGGGTACCAAACCCTGAAATCTGAAATATGTAACATAGGGCATACAGACACTCAGATACTTCAGAGTGAAATTTGATAGGAAAACCCTACAAGTAGCTAGAGAAACGCCACATGAAAATGAGAACATAAAGGTAGCAGTTCGACCAGAAGTTACAACCTACATTATGATTGTCAGTGCATTACTTCCATGTGCCATCAAGTGCATTTGAATCTGATTTAAGACACAGCCAAATGGAAGTACTGATTTGGAAGTGACTTCTAAATGCCCATAAATATAAATATATTGTATTTGACAGGTTTAGACTTTTACAATGAATGTTTATTATGTAGTGTTCTTTGCATTAAATAAATAAATAACAGCTTGAGTGGTGCATCAGTGCACTAGACCACCACTGAGGTAGCGTGGGTTTAAGTTTTGAGGGGTAGATAGGCTATCTGCCTGATAGGTAGATAGGTAGAAGGGATCATCCCCCGGCACTGCAAAAGCAGCCCCTGCCAGGTTCTGCACTTGCATTTCACCCAGAGCACACTTGGCACACAATGCTAATTAGAACAAAATGTGAAGAAAATTAAGCTAAACATTGTAATATTGTATAAACAATACTTTTAAGAGTTCAATTCAACCTGTTCAGGTACTCCGTCGTCAAATAATCTTAGTGAAGTGCTACTTTTGAAAAAACTGGCCCATAGCTGTTAGATACGCACCGACAGGCAACATCAATATCAATTTGTTTGAGCAGGGTGACTGACTATTTACTCATGATGCTGAAGCTGGTTTTGCTGCAGGCAAATTCACCTCCCACACAACATAATTGATCCCAATCTATAAATGACCAGTTTCAAATGCACAAGAAAACACCAATACATACCACAGGCATGATTACAAGCCAAAAATATTAACCCTGACAACTTTTAGCTGCATCCTGATTAACCTAATCTCTCTACTGCACTCACGATCTTTCTGATCTAATCGTAAAGAAAATAACCAGCAAGATTGGCTGTCCATGTGCGGATTTCTGTAATAATTTTTGGTCCTGCCATGTCCCTTCAGGGATGGCTAACGAAGTAAAATCTGAGTGAAATAACCTTCAGCTTTCCCTCTTGAATGATTTTAGACTTATTTAAAACAAATGGCCTTATGGATAGTGAGGGAGTCAGTGAAAATGGCAGGATGAGGAGGAAAAGGCTTTCTGTCAAATGTAGGCTCTCGGGAGAAATGAGAGAGAGGGGAAAAAACTCAATTCAGAGATAAGATTCTCTCCTCGGGAGAAAAACGGCCCGTGAATTTGAACTTTTTTCAGCTCAGTAATCACAGGCTCGGTGTGAAAAAACGAGGGAGAATAATGTACTGTTTTCTTTTTCTCACCCCAAGGACATTTTATTATGCCTTCAATAATTCACTGTTTCTCTGGCCCAGTGGTACCTTCCGTAAATTCAAGCTCCCTGCAGTGGTTTTATCATCTTTAAACTCACATAGCCTTTCAAGCCTTCTGTGTCTCTCTCTACTGACCATTCCACCCTCAGCTAAGGTTCTGCATGTTGCTACACACTGTGCATGTAATACTGCCATTGTGCCTGTGGGCATGGATATGTCCATCCTTCTGAAACAAGATTCAAAGTCACCCCTGCTTGCCGTATGGCGTCTAGCACAGACTAAGCTGTGGTTATAGGCTGCTTGTTTGTCGTCCATTCAATATGAAACCACTGTTTAAAACCTCGGACTGAGATTTGCCACATAAGATCTAATATGCACACAGGTGCACACATTTTTGCAGAGCACAGTGAACTGCAGCAGAATATCCAACACCAGGCTGCTGCTGACACCCAGAGGACAGATATAGTCTAATGCACACGCACTATTAAGATGGAAAGAGAGCAGAGGCGGTTAAGAGATTAAAAAGAAGGCGGTGAAGTGGGAGCAAGAAGTGATACGATCGAAAAAGAAGAGAAGAATGAATCAGAGACGACTACGCTGGTTAAATGAACAATGCATGCAAAAAACCCATCTATTACATCATGATGCTTTAAACAAAAATAAAGCCTCTCTGAAGGAATAGAAAAATAAACTGCATATATAGTAGATCTAAACCTTGCTTTTTCTCTGGCAAGGCTCATGGGTCTAATCCACTATTTTCCCTGGGCGTGTGCCTGCAGTTTCTATCCTGCTCAGGATAAATATTTGAACAGTTGCACTCACAAATGTATGCTGTCGATAATCTCACACTAGGGGCAGGAAAATCATGTCAATGCCCATCACTACACGACTCCTCCTTGACCTCTGCCCTTATTTACAATTTTTTAAATCAAGCTGTCTAAGACAATAAATGACATAGTTTTGTTTTAACTTCATTTAACATTCACTATTTAAAAAATCTATTAAAAGAAAAGAAAATAAATTACCAAACCTTGATATCCTAAAAATAAAAGCTGTTCTTGAGAGTTTTCTCTTCTACTAATTATGTTTTGCTTATATTAAGGCAAATAAGAGCAAACAACTGACCCAAGATATAAGGATCAATGTGTAAAGGAAAACTGCATAGCTAGGTGCTTGATTTTTTTGAACCTGTGGTCCAGCCATGGATTTTATACACGGTCCATCCACCATGTAGATGTAAAGCCAGTGTAGCTCAAATTTTGCTGTACAGTTTGCGTTAGTTACTCCACTCCATCATCTACTCCATCATCAGTTGTCTCAGAAATCTACTAGTGTTTGGTTAGTGTACTAACTACTCATTGCTGATGCTTTAGTTTTTAAATTGATCAGTCATTGATCATTGATGTGTCTGATCCACTTTTGTCAATGCAACACACATAATGCCACGAACATGTCACTGTCACTGCACGGCACAGGACTGGGGACTTAGCTGTATCCCATCCATCAAATGCTTCATCACACATGCCACTGACTCAGTATACTGATGAGAGGTCGAGGACCTTTTTCAGTGGTGACAAATGGAAAAACTTCTCCCTCAGCCACACCAAAATCAAGTTTAGTGTGGATTAGTGTGGATTATAGGAAGCACTGCAGGACTGAACGCAGAACTCCCTTCCAAGTGTGGTCAGGTCTGCTCAGCTGATCATTGGAGGGAGGCTCCTAAACGTCCAGCACATGCATTGAGATCATTACATCTCAAAACTGCAGAGGATCATCGAAGGATCACACTTCCCAGCACACAGTCAGTTTACCCGCCTACTGTCCGACAGATGGTATAGGAGTAATAAAGCACAGGCCTGGAGACTTAAGTACTCTTTTTTATATTCTATTTTATTTTATTTTAGTTCACTTCTTAAACTCTACGTGGCATGCAACAGTCCTGCATAATTAGACTAAATTATTACAATCAATAACACAAGTCTACAACGTGTACCACATTATATATATATATATATATATATATATACGTGGTACACGTCTTTTGTAATGTTAATAAAAATGGTTATTGAGTATTTGTAACCTATATTTGAATGATTAGTCTAGCCATGGGTTATTCTGTGAACAATTATAAATCTTGAACCTCTTCATAGACTTGTTTTTCCATAAACTAGGTTTTTTGATTAATCTGAATATGGTACTGGACTGAAATGGGTATTTCAGGCTATTTTAGGCTTGGGCTTTAAGCCCAAAAGTTCATAAATGCTTGCTTAAATTCCATGAGTTCCTCCATACTGACAAGAATCCTTATTTAAACACGTTTCCTAACTACCATTATTTCATCTTACTATTACATGAGTTATAATATCATGTCCCTCAAGTGTTTTTCTACTTCCTAAGCTAAAAATAAAACAGGCAGACTATTATTAAAAACATAATAGTTGAATGAAGAATGAAGACAAACAGATAAAGATATATATTTGACAGAGCATTCTTTGCTTTGGCTGTGGGTCAGGCAAGTCGACATTTCAATTTCAAAGATGGATGTCTCTCCTGAGCAGAAATGAAAAGGTAGAAAAAATCGACTGAACATCAAAAACACCTTAGCTAAATGGATCAGATCAGAAGGTCCAGAGATGAAGCAAAATACAAAACTTTTCTTGTTTTCTTTTTGCACATCTATCTTCAGCAGACAAGTTTAGGTATACACAAATGCATACACAAGCTCTTCACACACTGCAGTACAATAGAACGGCTCCTACGTGAGGTAGTCTTGATTTCCAAGTGACCACTGTCAATGGAACAAACAGCACCATGTGATGAGAAAAGATTCACTGCTTTGAGGTCTTCTGTCTTGTTTCCCATTTGTTCCGCATGGTGCACTGGCAATCAGACTTGCTCCATTTAATGCCACAGTGAAACTGCTCCTAATTCAAGCATCACTGTGGAACTGAGGACAGCTGGGATCCGAATCAATACAGGAGCGACTGAGCGTCAGAAAGCCGGTGTGGGTAAATGGTAGTACAGGTACTGACACATTTCCACTGTAAGAATGTTTTTAGGAATTAATTAATTAGGAATTAATTTTTTTTAGGAACTTACAGCAAATAGTATTAAAAGGATGGATTAAATGGATTAAGTGGATTAAATGTGTGAAATGGTAAAAAGTGCAAAAGTGTAAATTGCTTCATAGATACCCTACAAGCACTGTAGTTAAAAGCTACCAATAGTGTTAACACCAGATTCACACAACAAAGCAGAACAAAAAAGTAACAGAAGCCCAACATAATTTAATGTTCAAAATGAAATGTTTTAATTAAACAATCTAAATTGTCACAACTTTATCAATATAGGCCTTACAGGGTCTTACTAGACACATTTTTACCACTGGTTTACAGGAGCATGCTTACAACCTTTTTATTTCGTTTTTAACCTTATTTCTCTAGATTAGGCATGAATAAAAATTATGTTTAGCAAAGTATGGGATTCTAAACTTTTTTTTCAGGGTGGTAGCAGGTACTATGAGGAAATTATCCGCTCAGTCTCTGAGCTGTTTGTACTAGAATCAAAAGAAAACAAAAAATACACACAATTGTTTAAACATTAATATCATTATACCATATAACATTTTTTATAATAATTTACTTGTATTTTATATGTATAAAATTTTGTTGCAGGTTTAAGTGGAAGACTGAAAAATGTAATAGATATGTAATTATGTACTTTTTATAAATCTCACATATATTTTTATCTTTATTCTCTATCTCTTTATATCTAGTTTTATCAGTTAGTGTCAAGTTACCAGCCCTTGACAGAGGTCATTTTTAGTTTTGTGATCAGCATTTGTGCAGAAGAGTTAATTGAGATTTTAGAATAACATTAATTCCTTCAAAAGAAAGAGGTGCTCCGGGACGCCGGGGGCGAGCCCAAGCTCATGTGCACGAGGCGCGAGAAGAAGCCAAATCGGGGCACGTACCAAATTAAGTTGCGACTAACCAGCCGACGTAAGACGGGGAAGAGAAACCCTGATTCTGTCCCTGAACCGCTAAATACCTCAGTGGTTTCCCCTCCATTGCCACTATACGTACGCCTCCATCGCCACTATAAGCCCCAGGACGTTACCGACTGGCTATAAATGATCGCTTGCCTTCTATACAAAGTAACGTAGCGAACGGAAGTCCAAGTGTACTGTGTGTGAGGATGAGGCCATAAACAGGACTGAGGATCGTCCTTAAATAATGGAGGCCCCAGGTGTTCGTCATCACATCATTAATTAAACTCTGGGTGCTTGATTTAAGCCTCGTAACACAAAATTTCATCTTCAAATGTCCTGCTGCTTCACATACTTGTCTACGCACAGGTATGTAATATTCAAGCATCCAATCATCATATTTGTAATAGGCAATATGGGTTGCATTTAAAACTTAAAAGCAGTGCCATGTAATGCTTATACAATGTTCAGTCTTCCACTGAAAGTTTTATTTGGTTGGTAAAAAAACTGGAAAGCGTTGGAAAGAAAGGAGCCAATGAGGTCTTTGACAAGTACCGCTAGCTCAAAGCAATTTATTACTACAGAGGTCAGGTCTACTGGGCAGAAGTCACTCAGAGCAACTGGAGCAGATCACTTGTGTATAGTAGATTTCTTAAAATTAGGGACTTTATGACAATAATAGGTTTACTTGTTGTAGGGCTGCTGTTCACCATCATAGTCCTTCTCACAATACAGCAATACAATGTACCTAAATTATATCCATATAGTAGGCCTATACCTAAATGCACTACTCACAAAAATTAGGAGATATTTAATTATGCGATATTCATTCATAATTCATTTTCAAGTATTCTATTATTTTTGTGAGCAGCATAGTATAGCTAACAGAGTATAATTTGAAAATCTGAATAAACTACTTTCTGCTAATGATTGCTCCTCAGTCTGTAAAGGCCAAGGAAATTACAGACTACAAAATGACCCATCCTGTACCGATGAGCTGAATCTTACAAACCAGTCAAATGACTTCTACTGTAGATTAGAGACACAAAGGTCCATCACAAGTCAAATTTATTGCCTACTCGACCAGTTTTCTTCACCAGTCCACTTCTATTACAAGCCCATTTCCCTTGTTAATTACCACAGAACAGGAGGTGAAACTTAAAAAGTAATACAAAGTAGAAAGAAATAACATGCATTTGCATTAGACTATTTGCACCTGGCATGAAAAAACCCTACAATGATTAGCTGCACCCCATCTCTTCAGACATAGTTAATTGATCACTGGAGCTGAAAAATTTTCCACAATTTTTCAAGACATTGGCCATGATCTTAGGTAGTCAAATAAACATAACAGACCTGAAAGACTGGCTGAGGGATTCTTAAATGCAAATACTCTACAATTAGTTTACAGAAGCTTCAGTTCTGGAAATAATGTAGTTAATATTAGGCATTTTGTATTAAAGCACTCTCCATATTGTAGGTTTTTGCTCAGCATGTAATCCCACTGTCAATAAGTTTCTACAAGAGAAACATATCACCTTGTGAGTCCTGACTGACTGTCCTGACTGAAAGCAGCATGTGACTATTGTTCAGAATATTCTAATAAGTTCTAATAAATTCATTCTAATAAAGTGATCTCCGGTCACTTGCATTGGAGCACCACAAGTTATATACACATATATACGCAGATATACACGACTTTAGGAAATGCACTTTCTCCCTCCCTACAAATGCAAAATAGTTGAACAGTGACCACTGTGACTTTGTTCAAGTTTCTGAGAACTACACAGGATTTCAAATCAGAGATGCATAAATCATCCATTAACAAGAAAGCTCAGCAAAGCATGTATTTTGTACAGCAGTTGGCTGTTTTATCTACTGCAGGCTATGTTGGTGCAGTTATATACTGCCATTATAAAAGCATCATTACATCTGCCACCACTATCTGGGTTGCTCCAGCATCCTCCAGAAAAAAAGAAGCTGCAACACACTATCAACACCACTGAGAAAAATAATCGGCTGCAGTCTGTCACCAATTGAACACCTGTACATCACTAGGGCAAAGAGGCAAGCAGAAAAATCAGCAGTGACACCTCCCACCATGCTAATTATGTATTCAAAATACCCTTAGAAGAGTGATATTTTGGCCATAAACTTGCACAACATCAAGACAGCTTATTTACACAAGGAGTTTCTGTTCATAAACAGGCTAGCTGGCAGGATGTACTGATCAGTAATCACCACACTGTTGACATTAAGTGCACTAAATAATAATAATAATAATAATAATAATAATAATAATAATAAAAACATTAAAAAACATGAGAATGATCCACCCAAATATTTGTGATGTGTTGGTGAGTATTAAACTAATTTGTTGGAACATTCCCATCTGAAATCAGGGAGCACCTGTACAATACAAGTCCATATACAATGTGGGTTCTCTGGGTGTGTTAAAAGGATGACCTCAGTTTCCATTATTCAAAAAAAAAAACTGTCAGCACCCATCATTTTAGTTTGTCACCCAGCCTTCTGAAACAAAATAACAATAAGAACACACAATTATTAAGGGGATAATTCAAAAAGAAGCATTTGATCTTTTTTATGAAACAAGAACATCATAAAAGCAAACAACAAGTCAAAGAAGGTTTGCAAATGAGATACAAAAACAACTTTTATTAAGTCCTGGAGTATCTGAACGTTCCCTGATCTTGAAAGTGCACATCCTAGCTCTTGCAATGCCTTTGCAACACAATTTACCTAAATGTGAAGCTTAGAGAGCAGTAGGATGTCTTGAAGCTGGTCAAATACAGACAACAGTGGCAACAGAACTTGGAACATCCGAAACATAATTAGCAGACTGTGGAATCGCTTTCCAGAAACTAGCAGCAAGAAATGACTGCTACTTGAACTTATTGGTTCAAGGATAAGGATTGGTAAGGAGCAGGCACAGCAATGCAACATAGTTGTGGAGACAGTTTCTTTGGAACAGGTAGTAATCAAACATGTGGACTGGCCTGCATATTCGACAGACATGAATCCCATTGAATATGTTTGAAATGTACTGGGAAGATGTCTAGTCCCTCCCCATCTTTGACTTTTCATTTTGCTGTTCTGATGATCTTGTTTAATGAAATCAAATCATATTGCTCCTTTCTAAATCATTTTATTTATCTGTTTAAGTTTCCGTTAAGTTTTTTTGAGCAGTGTAAAAGTGCCTGATCACAACAAAAGGCTTATATATCATATCATATCATATCATATCATATCATATCATATCATATCATATCATATCATATCATATCATATCATATACAACAGGATCCAAGCATTTTAAACTTGTTTTGGCCACTAAAGAATCCCCCTTTCCGCAGTTTTTTATAACAGTCTAAACTGCTGACAAAAATTAGGGGATATTTCATTTTGAGTGGTATATACATATTTTTAGCTTTTCCCTTCTGAAAAAGTGGTTTGGTCAAAAAATAAAAAATAAAAAACACCATTCCTGATCAAGCATCTTCAGGCTGTATAAGAATCAATGAATGACCTTTAAAGCTGCCAGATGCTGCTCATGCTCAAGTGTCACACTTAATATAATGCTCACAAAAAATAGGAAATACTTCATTAGGGAATATTTCATTTTGAAATTAGCCCTGCTCAATGGAGAGGTACCATATTGCGACCTCAACTACGACAAGTGGGGATAAACAGTGGAAATTAATAAATAAAAAAAGCACATTCTCTGAAAACAGCTTATTTTTTACAACCATATGTGGCTGGGTTCAGATTAATAGGTTTGGTAGTAGATGGGACTAAAGCCAAAATGGAACACGCTTGTTTTGTTCCTTGAGTTTGATCTTCAGTTTTCTTACTATCTTGTTTTTATTACTTATAGTCAAGTTCATAATATAAATACTGTTTTTCTGTATTAACCATTTCCATGTCAGTTTTAGCCAGTCTGATATAAACGAGCCAAACTGCTAAAAATTAAACTGTTTATGATCCTAACAACAAATAATTGGCGCGAAAATGAGCAATAACTAAGAAAACGCACTCTTGAGATCTGTGCCCCCATTTGCTTTTCACTTCATAACGCTGAAGTGAACTGCTTGGGGAAAAGAGCTGAAAACAGGGGTCTTCACTTATACAATCTTCTTGTACACAATGATAAAATCATGAAAAGTTTTAAAGTTAAAAAAAGCAGCAACAACTCAGACTAACATGACTATTTCATACATACCTCTGGATGGTTTTTCTTCTTTCATTTGCCACAATCTATCAAACTAATGTTTTGGCATTGTCCAGATTTGAACCCTATAGGATCCATCTGGTCTCCTACTAAACAAAAACCTGTTTGGAAACATTTTCTGCAGCTCAACTATATAAACCATGACTAGTGACAAGGAACATCACGGATTGTACAATTTCAGGTTTTCTGTTTTGAACAATAATGTATATATAGTTATAGTTACAGTTTACGGCATGTGGCTGGCATAAGGCCTCATGAATTTCTCCAGACAACACATGTAATTACTTATTTAATGACAACTTGTTTTATTGACTTTTATATAATTTGATCAAATATTCTAAATAAAAATATATTATTAATAAAATATTATATTTTTCAAGGTCAGATTTGGTCTTGGAAATGGATAACAATAAAAATGAAGTGCACATGATTTAATAATGACTATTAAAGGGGTAAGTGGATGTAATTTGATTTTTTAAAATTTTTTTGAAGGGGCATGGACAAATTTGGCCACAACCTCCGTGGTTGAACACAGATTTAGACACAGCAGGTAAGGATAATCTGACAAATTTATCTAACTTTAGCTCAAAGTATACTCAACATCAGAACAACATACTCAACATCAGTTATTCGTAAAACGTCTGAGACTTGAACCAGCTGAATTATTTTGTGTTCAGATATTTCAGTGAGATAAAATAATGAGATGTTGGACTATTTCTTTTAACACTGATCTCATGATGAGTATTTCCTTTATGTGGCTACTTTGATAGCTTCTTCTCATGGGAAGTAAAACAAAGATATTTCTTGTAGTCTTGGTTTGTGGGGGTGAGGTGGAGTAGTGGGTAGTGTCTAAAAAAAATACCCCAACAAGAATTCTATGACAATCAATTGTGTGTATTAATAAGTAAGAAGGAAAAAAAAAACAATAAAAGGGAAGATTATATGATGACACAAAAACCTTTGAAATATTATCCACAAGGTGTTTTACAGAACAAACCTCAGCCCTAAACCTAAGTGCTTGGTTTGAACACAGGTTTGTTTTCCCCCAAACTGACCCAGACTAGACTTACAGCTTAGCTATTTTGATTTTATTCTTTTCTAAATGCAAACACTTGTAAAAATATTTTGGTGCAAGATAAAGATCTCAGTCAATCACGAGGCATTTACAGCTTGCTTCTTATATCAGGCTATATCTGTTAGCACTATGAAACCAAAGCACATAATGTAATAATTTTCATTGTATAAATACATTATATATATTTGGACTGCTTTTTGTAATAATGGGAGACATATAAGCACATAATAAGCAAATAAGACCCATCATTATTAGTTACTATGCACAGTTTAAAACTTAAACAGAGATGTTCAAACTTTCACCAAGTCTCTAGAAAGCTACTTTTGTCTGATGTGGATTCACTTTTTAAACTAATGTGATCAATTTGCATTGTGATACTTTCTATTCAACATCAAGACTTACTTAAAAGTGCACTGTACTACCACGGATATATTGGATTTAAAATGTTTGACCTTTACCGTCCTGTGCAAAAGTCTTAGGCCACCATTAGATTAGATAGTGTTTTAGATGGGAGAGTGACCATATATAATTATCTCTCAGCTTAATTATTTCTTTATTAGAATACAGCAAGAGGAAACGTGTATAGACTACTATATACTTCTACAGATTCTATAGACGTATATAGACTACAGTAGCACGTACGTAGTGTGGCTGCCCCTTACACTTACATATTAGCAATACCAGCGTTTGGCAGCTTCATCAGGTCTTTTTTTTGGAAGGGTAGCAGCCAAGAAAATCTGACAGAGATTGGAATGAAGATTAGTGGATAATAGTATTATGGAGAGCCAAGTTTGAAATGGTTGATGGGTCCGGTTCATAGCAACATGTGACATGGTCGTTGTTATGTTGCTAAAACATCAAATATATTGGTGGCCTAAGACTTTTGCACCTTAGAGCTAATCTATTGGGTGTAAAATAAGCAATATCAAAGACAGACCGCCAGAAATTCCATTAGAAAATGAGTGAAAATGCTCTTAAATAAAATTATTTTAGAATAATGTTATAGACGGATGAGGACCGCATATTTAGTGCTGTGCTACAGAGCTGAAAGGACGGGAAAGTCGGTTTACTGCTGCCCTCTGGTGGACATAAAAGGAACTTAAGTACCTTAAACTATAACAATACATGGTGCATTAAGAAATAATACATTTGGGTTGGCTAGTAATTTTTAAAATCACATGTCAGGGAATAAATAAAATGTTATTATTATTAATATTAGTTCGCTTCGAATTACTGGCTTCCATCCAGTGAACCTACAGATATTACGTTGCCTATCAGAGTCGTTTCACATAACAACATATTTTTATTTTCTCTGTGTACGTTCATTTGGTTCATTAATCGCAAAAGTTAGTGATTTACTGGATTTACTGAAATGTCAGTAATGTTCCTGGTTCACTTGGAGGGATCGACCAGTCGTTCAGGAGTTTCACTTAAATAATGTGTTCAGTGCAGTTTGTCCAATTAAGTCTTTATTTTATCTTAATAAAGAATTGCACCATAGGCTCTCATAGAAAAACGTCTATAACAGTCTATTCATTTTGTCACTGGACCTTCAAAACAGATTGTCATGCTGAGGGACAGGACCATGTTTAGGAAGTAGGGCTTCCTGTCTAGTCTCAAAGCAATCTTCTGTGATTTGTGGATATTTTATTATTTATATAAATTACAAGTATGGCTACTGCCAGGTCTGTGCGTTCTTATAATTGTATTATAAGTTTAATCAGCATCAGATGATACCTGCACTCACAAGGCCAACGCACAAAATAGTGGAGTAAATGAACAACAAAATCAACAACAAATGAACAACAAAATCAAATGTAACATTTTTGAGTCCAGTCATCAATAATATGAGACTTAAGGTCATTATGCTATTGTTAAAACCAATCAAATAGTCTGCATTTATAGTAATAGTAATTAGCTCATGTGGCTCGGGGGTAAGAGCCAGCTCCTTTAGACCATTCGGATTCCAAGCAAGGATGTAAAGGCTAGGTGATGCCGGTAAGAGATGGACTGGCACCATGTGTGTGTACCTCTTTTTACCGCTTATAGTTCTGTAACCATCGCAGGTTAGGTTAAACAGGACACACTGGATTCTGGATATTCTCACATGCACATCTTTTTCCCTCTCTCCTTGCTTTCTGGGGCCAACAACTGGCCTTAGGACAGAGTAGCCGAGTGACTAAAGGAACAAAACCTGCTGTGAGTGCATGATTGCCACATGGTACACGGTAGTATGCTAAACTGCATTAAGCATAAACTCAGTCACAGAATTGGTTCAAAGCTAGTTTAAGCAATTTATAGTAGTTACAGCAGAGTAATTATAGCTTGAATTTATGAGTGAATTAATTTGGTAGCATAATACACTGCATGGCTAATGTAGGTAACGTACTACTGCATAGCAAGTAACAGACTAGAATTGTCTAGAAGTAATTACCATTACTTTCCATATATCTATTCTACCTATAAAAATGTAAGCCTCTAGGAGTAGCACTTAATTTAAAGGTGAAATTAGAGTATATTATTCTCAATCAATAGGATGACAATTAGATGTGAGTGGGTGAGCTGTTGTATTTGAAGAACATAGGTCTACCAGAGTCTGATCCTCACAATGCATGTTTATGGAAATGGAACAAACAAAGGACATTTTTGACAGTCACATCACAAAAAGAAGTCGTTTCTGAGGCCGGTGAAAGGTTACATAACCTCCACTCAGAGGAGTTTTGAACTCACAAGTCCACAAGCCCAGACAGATTTTGTACAGGTTGAGGAAGTTCAAGACAACTGTTACTCAGAACACTGAACAATGAACAATGGTGTGGCATGACAGGGCTGCAATGAGAAAGCCACTGCTCTCCAAAAAGAACATTACTGCCCATCATGTGAGACATCTCACTGGCTTTTGTCAATCACAAAACAGAACGTTTTTGTTGTAAAGGAAAGGCATAATGTACGGAGAAAAAACACACCACATTCCAGCACAAGAACCCCATCCGATCTGCAAAGCGCGGTGGTGGTAGCATATTCGTTCTCATCTGTTTCACTGCAATGTTATGGAAGCCGCTCATGAGAGGAAATTCACCAACATCTCAGAGGTGAAGCTGTTCTGTACAGAGGAATGAGCTAAAACTGGAAATGCTTCTTGAGGTTGCTGCAAAAAGCCATCTCAGCAAACACCGAAAGTAAAGGTTCTCACATACTTGCACCTCGCAGATATGTAATATTCAATAATATTCCAAAATAAAAGAATGAACGAATCTCTTTATGATCAGTCTGATGTTGTTTTAGGTCACATTTACACAGAAGGATAAGAGTGTCTGTGAAATTCGCTAAATGAAAATGTAAATATAATGCTATCAGTGAAAACAATCTCACAATCATGCGGCCTTTTATAATCACGCAAAGGTAGTCTTTGAAAACATTTAGATTGGCTATCTGAATGTATACGTAGAGCCTATATTTTCCTGTGTGTACTTATATGCACACGTGTGTATGCACTAGCTAAGTGTGTGCGCGGGGGGAGTACAAGGGGTTGACATTGGTCTTGCTGGGTGGTTTACGTATCACTTTCAGACGACAGCTTGATGGGTGGTCTGCGCACTGCTGCTGCTGCGGCGGCGGCCCAACGAAGGAACGTTGTACACGTTTCCTCTAAGCCCTGACATCTGCTCATGCCTCGCACATGTTTAACTTTTAGGTTAAGCAAATGAAGCAAACGAGATCAAGGAGGAAGGATACATCATGTCTGAACTCTCACAAATGCCCTCTCTGTGTCCGCCTAGGACTGAGTCCGAGAAAACCAGGACAGAAAAAAAAAAAAATCGCACAGGAGCAGGATGTTTGCAGGTAAAGGAACATTGCACTAGACAATGGCATCGACAGCAGAAAAACACACTCCTGGAAGATCTAACCGGAAACACATGGGGGGAGGGTGGGGACTTATTTTAACACAGCACGTCTAAAATGTTAGTGTCACTCAATGTGACTGGCAGCAGCCCAGGACAATTTCAATCTCAGGAAACAGGCTCAAATCAATAAACAAGGATGGCTTGTTCCAGGATTCCTGATGGAGGATTGTAAAAGGAGACTAGATTTATCTGAGTAGCTGCCTGTCTTTGTGTGTACATTATATATATATATATATAGTATATAAATAATACTGTATGAACACACAAAGTATGTAGAGAAGCAAGTTGACTAAAGTCTGCAATTGCAGAACTACACATGCATTTGTATGCCAAGTTGAACTGATAAAATTTGACAAGTGTATCCAAAATGGTCCCCTACACACTACTCCAGTGTATGCAGCACACACTGTCACAAGGCAAATGAGACTGCTTGCACTGGCTGTTTCCTATTAAAATATTTTGCAATCAAAATCTATCGTTCTGTTTGACACGGTGGCTCAGTAGTCACAGTGAAATGTACTGCATCGAAGATAAGGCATGACGGAAAAAATGACTTTCACTTTTAAATAAGTAATGAACGCATTCTGTTGAATTCATATTCAACATCCACCTACATCCACTTGTATGATGTTAAATGTGATAAATGATGATGGTATTATAAAAAAAGATTGTAGGTTATAGTGTCTATACTAGACTTGACTGTGCTTAAAAATGGCTCAAAACAGCATTAAGCGGAATACCATCTGTGAAAGAAGAAAAATGGGAGAATTTATAGAGAAATTATAATATATATGAAATGTAGGACTTTTTTGACTAAGGTCCAGGCTGTGTTGGTAAGCAAAACGTGGTCACAGAAAGAAGGTAAAGATTCAGAGGACTATGCATGGCTCAGGTTTGTGATTATCATTACTATTGCCATTGGGTGTGGTCTTGTACCTCATCTTCATTAGGACTGAACACTGAGCAAACAAATACACACAGCAACTCTAATGCAATCAAATTCTCTCTGGAATACAACTCACAATCCACACACACACACACACACACACACACACACACACACACACACACACACACATCATAGATATCAGAGAGTTTTGCTTGCCACTGTCACGCTAGGCTTGCTCAATTTGGGATTGGCCTTTTAAAATAATATAAGATTGTAAAGCTGCTTTGAGACAATGAACCACTGTAAAAAGTGCTATAGAAATAAATGTTGCGTTTGAATACACACACACACACACACACACACACAAACCATAGATACACAAACACGCCATAGATACACACACACACACACACACAGATATAAATATACACACAAAGACATACCATGGATATATACACACACACACACACACAGACACACACACACAGACACACACACACACACACACACACAGACACACACACACACAGACGTGCACACACCACATAGATATGCACACACCACATAGATATGCACACATTGTCTGTCCAGCAGTAGGAAAGGTCTGCTTTATGTCAGTGTAGCTTATTGAGGCGATGTAGTGTAACTCCAGCTGGCAGCTGTCTGACTGTCTATAATCCATTACCAGGGAAGACGGATGCTCACAGTCAGAGGCCTACAGAGCTAAACACACTCGGCACAACTCCGCTCTCACACGTAGTAACGCAGCACAAAATCCCGACGTGTAATGCAGGAACATCCACAGAGCAGCAAGGTCTAACGTTGCATTAAGTGCCCTGAGATCTGCCAAGGTGGTTGAAGCGGGACCACCTCGACCGGAGCAGCAGTCTCGGTGCTTTTCATTACTATAATTACAATCAGCACGAGTGTATACAATTTAAAAAAAGAAGTAATGACCATGGAACCAAATCATATCTCATTTAAATATCACACATACATAAACACGTTTTCCAGCCATCCCTCTGATTGTAATCCAGCACTCATGTGAACTCCTTTAACTTCTTTCTTGTGCATTTTGCTACAACTGCCTCATGTTTCGTATACATGTTCTTCCGTCTCGTTCTCGCTGTAAACATAAAACGAGTTGTTTTTTGTGTTACAAAATCTGACTGGCCCTTGATTTAAAAAAAAAAATATCCAGGATAGGTTGAGTACTCTCATTTTTAGTTGGGATGTCTCTCAAAGTCCCATTAAGGCCAAGTAAAACATTCGACTTAATACGCGTTGCATAAATTGTAATAAATTGTTAAAAGATTAAAACAAATGGTGGGTGCAGGCCTTTGGGTCTGCAGGACTGTGCTTGTAAGATTTCATTGCTTATAGTTTGTTCCATGCACAAAATTGCAATGACATTTGTTTTTAATTAATCAATGTAAAAAGTTATTTTTAAATGGTTATAATTTACAGCATTAAATAGATGGCCTTATCTAGAGCAACTTACAACTTCTACAGTCTTACAATCTAAGCAATGGTGGGGTAAGGGTCCTGTTTAAGGACCCAACTGTGGCAGCTTGGCAGAGGTGGGATTTGAACCCAGGATCCAGGGTCTTAACCGCTAGGCTACTGCAGTCCCAAAATTAAAGATTTTTATAAGGCTTTATATATGCTGTCTCCTAGATTTCAATACTACATACTTTTACTGCACTATAACTATACACCAATGTTTATCAGGTGCTACAATCACACAAGGAAAATATTATACAATAGAGTTATTTATAACTACTAAAGAGTGAAGCAGATATTCGCTTGCCTACTGTTCCTGAAAATCCCTACTCAGCCTGCAAGCTGTGATTTCTGGGGTAGGCTCATTCATACTAAATACATATTAACTTAGTTAATGATATTTAATAATGCATTAGTATCATAAAGGGTCAGTACATAAATACAACACATTCACAAATTTTTGTGGGAATTTAACAGGACTGTAGCTAATTGGGAAGCATGGTGTTGCCTGAGTGGAGTTGCTGTGTCTGTGTGTGTTTATACCAGGAGCTATGGTTTACTCCCAGTTTGTATGACTAGTTTTTACCCAACTGTGGGTTAAGTGTCTTGCTTGAGGAACCAGAACTGGCATCTTGGCATGGGTTGGATTTGAACCATGGACTTTCTGGGTCAGTCCAATACCTTAAGATACCATCAGAAAATACAAAAATATGTACACAAATGAAGGACTTAATAAATACATGCGAATGTAGTCTGAAGAGGTTGTGTTCAGTGCTTAATACTGCATAGCAATTTCCAATATTTTCTTTTTTTTGGTTGCGTTCTACTATAAAGAATTATAAACCATTATTATGCTATATATACACACACACACACACACACACACACACACACACACAGTGGGGCAAATTAGTATTCGATACACTGCTGATTTTAATACAAACAATGGAGAACACAATAGGTACAATTCAAATGTGAGAGACAAAATCTAAAACAATCCAGAATATCAGATTGCATGATTTTTAAATAATTAGCATTTAATTACATAAGATATGTATTTGATACAATAGAAAAACAGAACTTAATATTTGACACAGTAACCTTTAATCGAGGTCAGATGTTTCCTGTAGTTCTTGACCGGGTTTGCACACAGGCAGCAGGAATTTTGGACCACTCCTCCATACAGACCTTCTCCAGATCTTTCAGGTTTCAGGGCCGTCTCTGGGCAACATTGTGTTTCAGCTGTTTTTTGGTTTAGGTCTGGAGATGGGCTAGGTCACTTTAGAACCTTTAAATGCTTCTTACAGTGTCACTCCTTAGTTTCCCTGGCTGTGTGTTTCGAGTCATTGTCATGTTGGAGGACCCATCCATGACCCATCTTCAGTGCTTTTACTGAGGGAAGGAGGTTGTTGGTCAAAATCTCACAATACACGATCGATTATCGCTTCAATATGGTGCAGATGCATGGAGCCCCAGACTGAAGGAGACTCACAACCATCTTTTATTTCTCAGTGTGCAGTGTTTCTTCCATTTTTTAATAGTTGCACCAGCAGTTGTTGCCCTCTAACCAAACTGCTTTCCTATTGTCCCATAGCCCAGCCCAGCCTTGTGCAGATCTACAGTTTGTCCCTGATTTCCTTAGACAGCTGTTTGTTCTTTTTCCTCTGGTGGAGAGGTTTGGAGTGTGATTGACTGAGTGTGTGGACATGTGTCTTTTATACAGGTAGAGAATTTAAACAGGTGCAGTTAATAAAGGTAATGAGTGCCGAATCGGAGGAGCTACTTAAAGAAAAACTAATTGGTCTATAAGAGAGACAGAATTGGGAAAACTGTTTCCCATAATTAATTATTATGGACTATATTCATATTCAAATACCATGAACTAATTTAATGCAGTGCATATACATATACACAAGGTGAGTCTAAAATCACAAAACCATTGTTGAGGTTTCTTTGTAGGTAACAGTCTTCATACGACCACTACGTGGCTTGTCGTCCACAGTCCCATTTTCTTTTAATTTGGCTATGAGCGATGCAGTTTTGTGTGAAATTGGTGATCTGTCTGTTTGTCAGTTATTGAGGTCCGCAGCTATAGTACGACAGCTGTGTTCCCTGTACATCGTCAATTCCGTCTTCAGTTACCTGTGATGAACAACAAAAGTTTTGAGATTTCTGTATTGATAACTTTTGAACCAGAAGAGATATTGCACATCTGATTGTGGTTATCAATTTTTGGTCTTATTTGATATGCTACATGACCACCTTAGAATTGGAAAGGCTTTCCAATATGGCAGCTTTCAAAATGATGGCCATGTTCAACCCTTCACTTAGTACTTGTATATATATACACACACATACACATACACACACACACACACACATACACAGGACATCGCTCATATATATAATCGTTCGGAATATATAAAAGGATATATAAAAGGATGGAAATATTATTCTAATAGAGAAATAGAAGAAAGAATGTATTAAAAAGCAAAGTCGATGAGTATGAGAGAGAGGAAGGGGCGTAGAAGAAAAGTGTAGTGCTTCTGGAGCCTGTACTGCAGTCGATGTAGCTAAGCATTAAAAGTGGTTTCAAATATACTGCTCACAAAAAGAAAAAAATCTAAATAAAATATGCACTAATAAAACATATACTGATATTTTTTCTGAGCAGGGTAGATTTAAATATCAAGTCTCCGGAACGTTCTTTTATGCCTCTCGCTACCTTTTTACCTCCTAAACGAACCTAGCCAGAAAGCTGGTAAAACTACTAGGTGCACAAAAGTTACGTTTTGCAATTAATTGCAATGTAGCGGTAATCACACAGCAATGGAAAGTAGAACCATCCAACTCTCGACACTGACACTGACACTGACACTCTAGACAAATTACAGAGTGACTGCTGGTCAAATCTCAATCTTCCAGTGGTTTATCCCAGATGTGCACATTTATCACCATAAACTCTGCCATGGTGCAGCTAAAGTGTGTTTAGAGGTACCTTCAGTTATTCACCGTAATTTGGTTGCTAAGATGTTTATGCGCAAAAGTTGAGGGCCTGTTTAAGGGAAAAGATTGACTTAAGGAAAAAAACTTAAGTGAGAATTTTAAGAAAACCTTCAGGAAACACTTAAGATGTTTTGAGCACCGGCTTTCCTGCGACTCTGTCCAGGAGCAAGCGGATAAGAACGTGAGTGAACGTGAATATTAGCCTATATACATATGACAACACAACCAATACATTCAATCAAAAGTCCTTTTTTTGTGAGTTATGCTACATACTCCCTTATTAAATGGCACAATAGTCAAACATAACATTGAAATCTTGTTAAATAACTAAATGGAGTAAATGGCCATTGTAATAGTTTTCCATTTCTGCATATGCCTGCACATATGAAAGTCTGGTGCCTGGTCAAGCTGCATGTTATATTGATTTTATAAACGAATAAATAAAACCATTTGCAGGAAGCAAACTTAAATATGAAACATTTCTGCAATTGCAATGCCTAAATTGTTACGATATTGGGAAGAATACAACAAATATTTGGCAAATGGTTGGGCACCTTTTCAGATCTGCTCGGGATTTTTTCAGAACTTAGACTGACTGGACTGATTTCAGTGCAATGTGCTGGAAAATACACATTTAAGACTGTTCAACCGCAAGTACAACACAATAAATTGTTTCATGCCATTTGATCAGAGGTCCAAACATGTTGTACATGCTACGTATTGACATAAATTCTGTACAGGAATAATGTTCTAAAATGTGTGATACTAGTTTTGGCCCAATATTTGAAACTAAGCTACATATAGAGACCACATACAGAGTGAGCCCTACAGGGACGACCCACAGTGATTCTACAGCGCAACACTAAAGACTAAACTATACAATTTATGACCTAAATCCATACATTTAGCTTCTCTCGTAAATACTTAGTATCATCACACGCACTCTTTAGGATAGCCTCTCAAATATAAACTTCCTGTTAAAGCCGTCAGCAATGCTAATCGGCTGTAAATCTGATTTCCGACCTCTGGGATTTACAGCTGAGCCAAGATGCCGTCAGCGTGGATCTGCTGCAAATCAGTACTAGAGTGAATTTACACACAGCATCACATTTACGTCAAACAAGCAGATATCCTGCTGCTGCACACACGCTCTTCACATGCAAGAGGAGAAACCTGTTTTACTCTAAATCCTGACTCATGTCAAGAGACGAGGGTGAAATGAGGGTCACAGAGCACCGGTCCCTAGTGACCTTTGCTTGACCTTACATGACCCTCTTGTCAGTACACACAGACAGTATTTAGCTGCTCACTAGACGTGACAGCAGCCCTCTTACTATCACAGATAGAGACAAAGGCACATTAAGTGTTTAGTAAGAGACAAATAGCCATGGTTTATGAATATGTAGTGCCCTGAACTCCCAACCTCTCTGAGTCGTTTGTTAGTATTTAAAAGGGTCTAATGTGATTTGTGTCTCTTCCAGGATTTAAACTGTTTAGCTGAAACCTTTCAGCTGAAACTTTTTGAGGATTTGAATGGACCAGTTTGACTCTTACTTGCTTAACAAGATCAGCAAAAACATACACAGGATAATTGTACAGGATATAAAACCATTAGTTATTGTTATATAATCAGTTCATGCTTCTTCAAAGCTTATCAACAATCTGCTATGATTTGTACAGGATTTTAAAAATAGCTGGCACTCTACTGTACTTTAAAATAGTCTCCTACAGCTTCTACAGAACTTCTAAACGTCCTCTGACGTTTGCATGTCCCCCTAGTGTCTGGATTGGATTAAAACCACGGCGCTTTGGTTTCCACCCACAGTCCAAAGACATGCATCAGCTTAACTGATTAGGTTTACTTCGCCTAATGTGGGTGCGTATGACTAGTAACCTTTCCTAAATTAATTCCGTTCTGGATTTAGGGCAATAAAAAAGTAAGGCTATTAAACCCTTTTAGTGAAACACAAGGTTCAGTGATGTAACACTAAAGAGAGCTTTACTCTGCACTGGATGAGAAATGAAGAATAACTGAACAATAAATAATGTATTAATTGCATTTATTTTGTCTATGTTTACATAAGCAATGTCTTCACTAGTTCATATAAATGTCTTTTAGGCAGTATTATATATGCTTCTGATAGGTTGTACTGTTGTAATATCCATTACTCTTTGTGATAAAACAAACAAAGAATGTCTGACTGAAAACATTAGCCGTCCAAGACGATGGGAAATGTAGTGCCTGCTGTGAATTTGCATGGTGCGTCCTGTAGTTCTACTCAGAAATGCAGCATTAAATAAACTTTTTGAATCTGTGATTTAAGTGGGGCGCAAATACGTTTAAAAGTAGGTCAAGAGATGCTCATGGTTATCAAAAAGGTACAGACCCAGGTCAGATTATAGGTTTAGTTTTATAATAGAAAATACGTTATTTATCTTTAGAAACAAAACTTAAACAAAACACATAATTTTACCTGGATTTATAGAGCATTTGCATAAGAATGTCCTGGAAAATCCCAAAGTGCTAAATTTTCACTCAGAATACTGATTCACTTTATTTTACTACTACTTCTACTACTACTACTACTACTACCACTACTACTACTACTACTACTACTACTAATAATAATAATAATAGATGAATTGGTATTATTATAATTATATAGTGATTATATTAACATTGTTATTATTACTGTTTGTGCTGTAGTACTCAAGTCCAGTCTCTGCCTTAACCATAAACAAGTAGGCTCAGTCATCTCAGTCTTGACATAATTTGGACTCAGAATTCCAATGCATTTTTCTGAGGTAATAATAATTACAAGCAAAAGCTTTTTCTGTGGAATGAAATCAAGTCTTTTTCTGGTCTTGACTCGATGTGTTTTAATCTTGGTCTTGAGTTGAACTCTGTTCAAGCAGTCTAATGCTAATACTAAAACTAATACTATTGTTAGTCTTACTATTACTATTAGGAGTGTGTTTGGAATGATTATTATTATTATTATTATTATTATTATTAATTATTATTAAGACAACAACAGTATTTTTATTTGATCATCTTTAACCCATGGCTGGTTCTATGGAGGCCTATCCCAGATAACACCTAGAGCACCTAGGAAAGCAAGCCCATAATAAGGGTAGCTGTTGCAGCACTGGTGGATGATCTCTCGACCAGCCTCTGCTTCCTCATACACAGCAAGTCGTGCCTGTAAATGATTCCCAAGTGCATTGCCGGGGCTAAAACTCGGTCCCTGCAATGGTGGGCTAGCATATTCTACTGCTGTTTCGCCTGAGCACATAATTATTTATCACTGTAATTGTAATTGTATTTTACCATTATTACATTTATTAAAACATTTACTTACTGCATTATAATTCTATTGTGTGTGTGCATACAGTATTCATTCATACAGACAGACATTAGAATACTTATATGTAAACCAAATACTAATTTAAATTATAGTTTGTTATTATAATAAGGACATTCTTTCTAGATTGGAAGTATATCCTTACAAAATAAAATAAAATACAACATTACTTTCCTATTTGATGGCTCTGGATGAGAAAGAAAGAAATTGTGTGTGCAGCCAGGTCAGAAAAACAATAGGCAGAGTGTGATTGTCAGAAAATGAGGGTTAGGGGACAGCACGGGACCTCAGGATAAACACAGGACCTCAGGAAGGAAATTGTTGAGGTTACCTGGTGGAGGTGCAGCCCTGTGTGTGTGTATGTGTGTATATGTGCGTGTGTGTGTGAGAGACATATTTTGTTTAGAATCTGTGAGAAATAGTCAGAGGATGCTATCTTTCTAAACACTCGCTGGGTGGGATGGGTGCATGGCAGACGACTGGGAGTCATAACACGCTGTTTTTAAGACACTGTTTAAATTAGAAGGTTCTTCCAGCGGTGGTTGCTTTTCTCATCAGGCGTTAGTTACCCCATGCAGAGTTCCGCTGAAGGAGAGTCCCGTTTTTAATTACTATACTCGTCTGCAGAGCAAATACGGCATATTTTTCACAGATTGTCTAGCATCATGTCTTTCCCTCTGCTGTTCCAGCTGTTCCTGCAGTTTGTATTTCCATCCATCCACTTCTAAGCGCTTTTCCATACACAATTAATGTAATAGTATAATTACTAATAATTACTCTTTCTTGTTAGAACTGTATATTTGGATTCGCACCTACAAAACTTCACTGTAAAGGCAATTCACGGCACCAGGCCGGTTGTTAAGAAACGTAAGCGAAGTGTATTTTGTCTCCCGTCTTTTTAAAACGTACCTCGCCGAGAAGCTTCAAACAGGCAAAACTAACCTGCCAACGATAACATCTCTGAACGAGGAGCCAGTTTAGCCTGCTGGCTGTATATTTTTCTACCGTTTATGAGTGCGGGGGAAAGCATTCACGTGTGACCCTGCAGGCTAAAAGAAACACAATCAGCTAACAGAGACCACGGTCAATACTTTGCTGAATTTCAAACTCAGCTGACTGAACACGCCACCAAAACTGACCCTGAACTTTTTTGATCGATTTGTGTCCATAGCAAAACCAGCTTTAAACAATGACGTCTTTGTACATGTTCACAATGAACATCTATCTAGCAGATTATTATTCAGGCAGAGAATCTCTGCTGCTAGGACCCGGACTACTGGTCCAAAATGCTCAGTGTTGTTTCTATAAAAAGCAATATAAACTGGGTTCTAATAGGAAACTTTAATGGTGCAACATTCCACAAATGTACCAAACAAAGCACTCTTTAGTTTTTCCAATAAAAAAGAACTAAAAAGACACAACGAAGCAAAAAACACGACGTACACTGGAAGGGCATGGAGTGTATTTGTTAAGCCCTAGGGGGCGCCGACAGCCCGATATGCAAGCATTTGATCCACTCCTGTGGGTGCCTATGTGTTCGGCCTGTTTTGTTTACGTGCACTTTGATCTTTACTAATGACCCATACCTCCATCTCGATGTCTTCCCATCCTCCATTCAGTCTAACATGTCCATTACTGATTCCAGGTCAGCTCTTCGGGGTGGGTTCTCCTTTCACTGCAGCTGTAGGAGAAAGTCACAGCTGAACCCCAACCTGTGAGACCAGGGGAGATGCTACGGGGCTGAAATACATACAGAGTACTTATGAGTACTTAGGACTGATATGGAGTAGTTATACTACAGTACTACAGTATGATACACAGTGGTATGACAATACTAAGTACAAATACACAATAAAATACAAATAACGTAACCAAATGCTTTGCTATTACATATCAATACATTCTATTTATAAAAATACTTTGCATGGTGATTGCAAGCATTTCCCTAAAAATGTACTGTGAAATTTAGTAGATATTACAGTAGTCAATTATTTAACAGTTTTACTATGAAATCTCACAGTACATTTTTCCTGGGTTAGCTTATATATTAGCGTCAAAGATGTTATACTGTATGCTTTGTTAATGCTACAGACCTATGGCTTCAGTTCACTAACAGCTAATGAAGTAATGACCATAGGAAAACAGCTTTAGATTGTGTTCACAAACAGGTGTTTAGGAAATCACCACGTTTTTGTAGTGAATAGTTTATGAAAATATCAATAATAGGTTAATGGCTTCACCTAGTGAACGGGTTGTGAACACAAAAATATAACAATTAGTAGATTTATAACTACCAGTTTGTGAATGCCATGAACAGACAAATCATATGCCTAATACACTGCTCACAAAAATTGGGGTATATTTTATTGAATTTTTGTGAGCATTATATAATGAACTGTTACGTAAGTGCAGTGATGCAACTGCAAATTTATGTTATAATGATTCAAAACAATACAAACCACATAGGACAGAGAAAAAATAGTATTTATTAGATGCCCAGGTCTCAAATATTACACTTTACAAAGAAATATACTGCTCACAAATATGAGAGGATATTTCAAAATGAAATATACCCAATAAAATATCCCCTAATTTGTGTGAACAGTCTATAATAATAAATTGTTGTGTCACATATTCAATCTCTGCCTAAATAAACAATGTAAAAACAAAATAAAGTTGCCTGAAAGCTGCCTCACTATGAATAGTTCACTGTGTCTGTTGTTAGATTTAGTGTGGAAAATAAAATGTAATTTTTAAGAATTACAACAATCAAATAGGACCCAATCGAGGTTACCATAATTGTATATTGTGAGTATATGTTACTCTTAATATGCAAATTAAGTTCTGTAAAGCAACCTTGGGTTCTGTGAAAGGCACTATATAAGTGGAACCTATTATTATTATTATTATTATTATTATTACCACCAGAGGTAAGCAGCTTCAGTTTGAGAGCAGTTCATGACAACACCAATAATAAGCTAGTTTAATGGCTTATGATCTAACAGATCCTGATCATCATAATCTACCACCAGTGAGCAGATCATGACCAAATGGGCAGAGGAGTCCCTGGGTTCATGGTTACATGGTACACAACAGGAATATGGAGTAACACCCATCTGACAATGGGCACCAGGTAAATACGCAATGACATACAAATACGCAGATTAGCGACTTTTCAAACAGGCTTTAGCTTCTTTCCTTTGAAAAACACTGGCAGCACTGGTGTGGGCTATCATGAAATTTCAGTTTTAGGTCAGACTTAAAACAAAATTGTCAGTGTGTTTTGATAATCTTGGCTGACCATACACCCTACTGAACAGTTAATATGGTGGCACTCTCGTCCGGTTTACCATGCTTCTGTTCACCTCCATGAATATATCGCTTGTTACTCAATCACCATAATTGAGTTTGCATCTCATTTTCCCAATCAAATAACTTTCTTTGACTTTTCATTTGCTTTTCTGATCATCTTCTTCAATAAAAAAAAATCAAATCAAATCAAATGGAAACATTTTTGTGGGATGTTCATATGTTTCAAACCAAATCCCCGGTGAAATGAATGATTAAATTAGCAACAGCGTTCAGAAGAAAACCTAGTGTTAACCAATTCACTAGATGCGGTGTGTTATGGCTGAAAGTTGGCAGTGCTTGGATTATGCCATATTAACTGTTAGGTCAGTACTGGTTTATGCCTGACCAGTAAGAACGTATCGGGAGGAAAGTAGATTAGTAATTTAAAACAGCATAACTCAAGCATAAAAGCATAAAAAGGGCATAAAAACATAGCAAATACGAGGCTAATCAAGCTAGATGTTTGTAACATGCCATACTAGCCGTACAGTTTTGTTACGTAATAGGTTTTTTTCTTTTTTGGTTTTATGGACATACCTTTTTTTATACCAGATACAATATACAGAGACCCTGAAGGAATTGTGTATTTTTGATTTCAGTTGCCGAAGCCCTTTTTTTCCTGATGGATGCTTGTAGCATGAGCTGTCAAACATCAGTTTCAACATTCCCACATGAATCAATCGCTCCAGCCTGAAATGCTTATTAATGTGGGATCCTATTACAGAAAAGAAGGTTCTGTATAAACTTCCCAGGTTCTTTTGGAATTTGGAAAAAGCGTTTTGGTTCGGTAAAGAAATAATGTTATGTTTTGTTCAATTGATTCGTGAGGTCTTGGTATAGCACTCGTGTGGCACTCGTTCAGTGAGACCGTGAATTCGAGCTCTTCGCTTCTGGTAATTAGAAATCTAATGCTCCTATGCTATGTTAAACGCTTAGGGTTAAAAGTCGTAAAATGCGCGCGCGCACACACACTCAACAAGGAATATAAGGAAATAAGCTAATTATACAATTATACATCTGATATTAAATAAATCCCAACGCCGCTTCTCATCCTGAAACATGACTCTGCAAAGGAGCTGACATGGAAACTAGAGGAAAATCACATTCCAGTGTGTAAAGAGCAATCACACAGATCTAAACCTTTGAGGCTTTGCGTGTCACCGTTCTTTTAATTACAACCATCCCGCTTGCAAGCTATCGAAGTTTATTATTCCTGTCCAAAATATTTCTATGCATAACACTCTTTCAGCAGATTAAATGTGTTTGTGTTTTGTTTGAACTGTCGTCCTTCGCTCTGCTGGCTGTTCCATGCCGGCACGGTGCGTTCCTCGGCCGGGCCCGCTGCATGGGGCACATTTCAGCACAGGCGATGTGTATTTGTTCTGCAGTTATGAGCCAAATTTAACCATTCACATATGACCCTGTGGGCCTATCGGGGCGGGCGTGTGTGGGGGCTATCAATCAGCGCGCAACGTTTGCCATCGGCACAGGGGTCGAAAAAAAGCAAAGAGAGATCGAAGGAATGAGGGCAGCAGTTTGAAACTCTCTCTAAAAGTCTCTCTCTCTCTCTCTCTCTCTCTCTCTCTCTCTCTCTCTCTCTCGCTCTCACACACACACACACACACTTGATTGAACCTAGACAAAAAACTCTGACGTGATTGGCCACCAACACCAGTGTTTTTTTATGTGCATTTAAGCGACTAATAAATAAAATGCATTTATAAGACAAGACATAAGAATAACTAAGATCATTTATCGTTTATATCAAAAATGATACAGGCCTTCGCAAATGCAGACCAAGCTAAATCTAAATACCATCTGTGTTTCTGCAGTATCCATATCCAGATGAGAACCCAACATGGCCACGTTTTTTGATATGTATGAAATTGATTGTCATATAATAATAATAAAGCACAACAGCGCTGAAATGGATTAGTAAGCAATGTCATGTCACCGGTGCAAAATACAGATTTTGGAATTCCTGCAGGGTGGAAGTAGCTCTTTGTAGTCAGTTTATATATTATTTGGAAATTAACACAACCTTTACAGAAATTGGGAGTTTTAATTAAATGACTCTACTGATAGCTTACAGAAAACACGCATGAAACCACTGCTGGAAAATGCACACACCAATCTCTTTAAATGCTTTCCATAGTATTTAGAAAAATAGTTTACGTACTTTATTTATACACAGTCCTATGAAAGAGTACAAGCAGTAATGGATTGGAAAAAGGAATCAAATGTGGTCTCGGCCTGTTGGCCTGCACCCATCCTAATGCAACTTGCCCTCTTTACTAGTGTCTATCGCAAAGCTATTAACTTTGTGCCCTATTAATTAGAGATGGGTCAGATCTGATTGTAGATCAGTATCAGGTTTGATATTCCACGACATTCACTCATCGGCTATCAGACGGACAGGACTGATCCGCTTACCAATCCATATTCCATTCCAAATCTTACCCTGAGCATACAGCAACGTCAGTCTGCAACAGATTGAGCAAAAATATTTACTCTTCGTTTAAGTAAAATGTCTTTTTGTGTGGATTTTTTTTTAGTCTGGAAACACCGAAAGGCAGGACAACAAGTCGGAACCTTTAACACAGTACCAGCAACACTAATCCTAACATCATAATCATAATGTTAATATAATAAATCATAATCAAAACAATCTAACTCCTGTATCAGAAGTCACATCAGCAGTTGTGTGTTGGAATTGGATAGGAACTGAACATTTCATCATTGCTATTAACATCAGCTATTCAGGTTAATAACTGAACGTAGGCTAACATCCATACTTCTGAGCACTACATAGTTACACTTGGTAATCCACTGAATTTCTACAGTTAATTCTGAAGAACAAAACAGCATTCTTGGTGGAGATTAAAGAAATATTAAAGAAAGTCAGATTTGTTTAGCATGAAAACACTGCTGTTACATTTCAAAATAAGTCAATAAATAAAATCCCATAAATACCGAAAGGCCTATTTGAGAAGAAATATAATTGGAGTTTGATATCAAAATGAAACAAAAATCAGATTCACAATTACATCGCCTGGAATATCAACGAGAAATGACAAATCACAAAAATACAATCCAAAACTATTTACTTACAGTATCACGGTCATTTGTGCGCTGCATGTTTTTGACCTGCACTGTTTATTTTGTGTAGTATCAGAATTGTGTTTTTCTTTGTAGTCTTGTGTCACTATGTAGCATCTGTAGGTTCAGGAAGAATGCTGTTTCATTTCACTGTGTATATAGTTGAAATGACAATAAAACCAAACTTTGACTTCATCCCTGCATGTACTATACAGCCCATTAGAGTTCTCTCATAGTAACTGTATGAATCATGTTAACAGGTGCAGAGTATTTATTTTGACATTCTAAATACTTCCTACTTGCCTGCAAGCATTTGATTAAAGTGTGATTTAATAAAAGTGTGTCTATAATATAAAAGTAAAGCATCAATGGCCCAACCTGGAATCCACTTGGAGCAGGCAAGGTTCCAAAAACTATCAAAGTGTTCCATAAATGCACCATATGATGTTTATCTTACAAGCCAAACCTGGAAGTAAAACCTAGACACTCATGAACTGCTGTTTAACAGTGCCTGGCTCTTACCAGAGAGCCACTGGAGCTGCCGTCTACAATGTAGTGAGGTTAGTGTAGTGAGGAAGCATTATAATGTTGTTATTTTGATTAATGCAGTGTAAAACACTGGGTTGTATTATTAAATTTGCCCCAAATCCATATAATGGGAATAAGGTGATATAAAATGTGAAGTCATTAGTAGTATATTATTCTGATATAAAATGTAAATAAATACATATCAAATCAAATAAAACACATTGCCATGATTGGACCTACCTTACTAAGGGGAACTGTAACACTTTGGGAACTTTTTTCCATACCATACCGTGCTTAACAGAGCTATAGAATCCACAGAGTGGTGAGGAGAGAAAGAACCCAAAGTGCAGATAATGAAACACGCAAGACTAACAAACATAACTGACCACACAGGCTGCCACTGAAGCTGTTGAGTGATCAGTCGAGGACGATATTTGTAGCACTTCGGCCACACACACACACACACACACACACACACACACACACACACACACACACACACACACACACACACGCACGCACACACACACGTCTGCCCATGACAAAAGCTCAACCTATCTATAGACCCTAATCTATAATCAAATCTTTTTCATTATCACCCTTTTGGAAATACATGCAACACATTCATACATACGAAGCGACCATAAAAGTATTGGCCTGGACGTGACAAAAGGGCAAGGAAAGAAACTCCCTAAATTATATTAAGCCATTACAAGGCACTTCTGTGTAACGTATAGCTTCGACAAGCAAGCCCTTGCGTTTCCTGAATGAATAGTAAATCAAATCAAGACTGTGTTTACAAGAAGTTCAACCCTATTTCCATCTTACACTATTTTTTCACCGCGCTGATACACAAGACTTTTCCACCAGTTTTGCAATCCTGTACTAGAAAAACAGAATAATAGGCATGCCATAGCTTAAATATTTATTTTACTTCATTAAATGTTGTAGTAGAAGACTAGTAACTTTGTCATGAATCACTGTAACGTATTACACTTGCCCAACCTTCTCATTTACTTTATACTGTAGTTTGAGCAAGAGCGAGACTGACAATTTACAGAATTCTTAGGATAAATAAGAAATAAACTACCCGTCTGTTGAGAAGTCTGGCAAATAAATATGTTATACATAAAAATGTTATACATTTCTATAAATGTAGTACTATGCAAAATATTTAGACATAAGTATAGAGCAGTAGTGGTGGTACAGTGTTAAATACTGGCTTATTGACCAGTAGTTTGAAAATTCAAGCCTCATCTCTGCCAAAGCTAGATTACACATCATATAAGATATCAGTATCAGTTGTAAGGTGCTCTGGATAAGGCGGTCTGCTAAATATAATAAACATACTGCTACTGTTATAGCAGCTGTGTAGGGAATTAAATGAAACATAGGCAGTATTAAAAATGAAAAGTGATAAATTAATTAATAATGAACTAATTGATAATGAATATGTGAATGAATGATCATACACATACCTTATTTTGTTAAGTACGTGCTTGGAGTTAGGTCCTTATATAAAAATCTGATAATAATAATTATATAGCACATTATTTTTACGTAAAGTAGTGCTCATGAACAACTTTTAGGATTAATTATTCTGAATAATATGGTTGTACAATATAAATCATGGCTTTTTTTTAGCATTAATTAATAACCAAGTTTAAGCATATGTTCATATTTATCATGATAATAAAGTTCTGTTATAGCTATAGAACTAAAGTATTCAATTACAAAACGTGTATTGTTAATGTTCGAAGAAAGCATGGTTAAAAAAAAAAAGACAACATACTGGATTCCTAACTATACTCAAATACTATCAGTGCAATAAAGGTATTTCACATTTACAAAACTTCACAATATAACTGTAATATATGTACATAATGAAGTAAACATTATAAATATGGATGCCTGATATACAATGCAGCATTTTGTTATATTTTGTAATCTAGAAGTACAAAACGTTTTTTGGGAATAATGTCATTATGTTGTGGCGTAGAAGTAGAAGTCATGCCTGTATGACCGTGATGAGTGGGAAAACTAAATTATAATAAGTAACATTAGGCAGCCCGTACAGAATTGATTTTTTTCTTTATATAAATGCAAATACTAAATTCAAAAACCTCCAGCAAGTGCAGCATGATCGCTATCATGATAACGAGCCAAGTGTGCTTGGTGACTGATGAGATTTCTTAAGAGGCCACTTCAGTTTAAAGGCAGATGAGTTGAACCATGCAAACATGAACTAGATATAAATACACATGATATAGTCTTGTGCAGAAATGAAATGTACACAGGCAAAAGGTCTAAAATGTAACATTTCTGAACCGTAGAAATGTCTAACAACTTTCTAAACACTATTGGATCGTCTGAAAAGGGACCAAAATTGTGCACACACCAAACTGTGTTCCTTTTCTCTTTCAATTCGTATGTTCAAATGTGCAGATACGCTTTCTTTCTCTGCAAAAACAAATCTGCAAAACATGCCAGTTAGCCCAAACTCTACATTTAATATATTCTGTATAAAAAAAGATGACGTAATCTTTTGAAGCACTTCAGTGAGATATAAACAACCAACAATCTGACATCCATTGCCAAAACATATGTAATAGCATTTTGTCTGTGAGCAGCAATTCTAGACAATTGAAAACCCCCCACAGAAACTGTAAAACTGCATGACACATGATTCGGCCGCAGAGCCACACAAGCCTAGTCGTTATCAATATATCTCAATGTGCTAGATCACAGAATGAATATAAATATAAGTAACACGCCAATAAAGCAATATCTTTAAAGACACTATAATAAGTAAAACATACAATCTTAGATGTTGATAATACAACAATATAATATAGATATAACAAGATGTGTGTGAGTGCGCGTGTGTGTGTGTGTGTGCGTGTGTAAAAATGAAAATTCTGGCTTTGTGAAGAATCCCTTAAACAAACTGAATTATGTTAATCAGTACCGTATTTTCAGATGGCCAGTAAAATAAAATAAAAAAATTAAATTGCTCAATATTGAGGAACAAATTATGAAATCATCAGCCAAATTACAGCAATAACTTTGCTGATCCTCCTTAGACTTTACTAATGAAAGCAATATACTACTGATTCCTACTTTCTCAAATAGCAGTTCATAGATCAGCTTCAAAGGAGACAGGGTTGTCAGGGACAACATTTTAAAATGTCCACCATACATTTTTAGTCAGATTGAGATCTGTACTTTTTTCTGGCTTTGTCACTGAAGTGATATCCCTTTCCTAAGAAGCTTTAGCACTTCTTGCTCCGTGGCAATAAACACAGACATTCTGACAAATGGCGTCAACGTCAAACTCATTGTACATTACGGTAATAGGAAAAGCATCCACAACTTCAATGCAATAAGCCACCTCTCCTGGTCCTCTACCTTTTATGTACCCATGTCTTTAAAGAGTGGTAAAATCTGATCATTATCTTTATATGTTTAATTACAAATGCACCAGACAAAAACTCCTAACATTATCGCCTTGGCTAGTGCAGATTTGTGAATCAGTACTGAATATCGCTTGTGTTTAGGTATTAGTGCTGGTTATAGTTTGTAAATCCCATTTAATCCAAACTGATTCGTCACATTTATGTATTGACTTATTGACCTTCCATTTGTTTTTCACTTGTTTTATTGTATTTACTATATTCAAGGCACATTGCTGTAAGTTTTCTATCCTGGGGCTTTTACATTTTACTTGGACTACCCATGTATTTTCCTTTATTAACCTTCCCATTTTATTTTTTACATGTCCCAAATATTAGAAACATGTGACAGGGGATTTTTGCCACATCCATGTGAAACTGCCTTTTCGAATGAGTTTTATAATCATTTCTAATCATTTTTTCAATTTACAACTTTTTTGTTTTCCAATGGCGATTGCTCTTGTTTATTTTTCTTTCTGCCAAGTCCGACAGATTACTAATTTTGTAAACACTTGGTTTTGACTGCAGACTAATTATCAGTCATAATAGAAAAAAAATCCCTTACTTGACATGGAACAATGTGCCATTAAAAAAGAAAATCATTTGGATTTGCTGCTAATAATTTTGTGCTGCATATCACAGGCCATTTTGACAGGTCAGAGTCTTGGCTTTAATCCTTTAATCCAGTTTTACATTTGTGAGTGGTAAAAAGCATGTGAAGCTCTAGAATCAGCAATTCATTTGAAGGTGGAATTAGAGTCAGGTGTTTTCAATCAATGGGATGACAATCAGGTGTAAGTGGGTGTCCTGTTGTATTTAAAGATGGAATCGATCAAAGTCTGATCCTCACAATATGATTGTGGAAGTGCATCATGGCACGCACATAGGAGATTCCTGAGGACAACAGAGAAAGAGCCACTGAAGCACATCAGGCTCTGTTTAATCTTATTTGCTTTCTATGGTCATACAGATCTGAGTATCATTAATGTATTTATATGTATTGTCTGGACAATATCATGAAGCATTTTTCCTAATAAAGAAAGGATTAAAGAAATGTGAGCAGACCACACCAAGGTGGTTAATGCAGAAAGGCACCATTTACACGAACAGAACTATAAGAAATGAAACATAAAACAAGAATAACAATGTGTTATTTCTTGTATAGCCAAATACACCAGTCTGGGACTAGACAGTGTACTTGAGGCAACTCAACAGGGTACTAGAGCCTCCCCCTACAGTTCCCCAATAAGCATTTAATTTGACTAATATGCCAAATATATATATATATATTATAGTATTGTAATATATCTTAGCGTTTTTAATGTTTGGCTTTTTTGCTGCTCCCCTTCAAAAAATATATATAAAAATGTATTTATTTTATATATATATACATATATATATATATATATATATATATACATACATATA
>JAUZST010043624.1:0-26212 GCA_034779995.1 Parotocinclus haroldoi
TCTCTCTCTCTCTCTCTCTCTCTCTCTCTCTCTCTCTCTCTCTCTCTCTCTCTCTCTCTCTCTCTCTCTCTCCTCTGATTTTCTCTGTCAGTCTATGTCTCTCCATCCTCCTCGTCCGTGTCCTGACAGAAGTGGCAGCACATCTGTCGCATCCATGGCGCGCGATTTCGGCTCGCAGCGTCTGCACAATTTTATCATGTTCCAGCTGGACACCGTATAGGAGAAGAACACTGGAGAAATTCTTGATCATTTAGATTTCCAGTCCCAGTTCCAAACTTTGCTCTGTCCCCGCTCTCCCCTGCTGTGCAGTTAAAACCGGTCTTGCTGATGGACGGGGATGCGTATGGAGGATCTGCCGTGGCGCGCCGGAGGAAGATTGCAGTGAGGCGGAGGCGGAGGAGGAGATCGGATTATGTTGAAGTGAACATGTGTGTGATGGGACTGATGCTTGCTTTGCTGTCGGTGATGGCGAGCTGGACAGGCAGTTCGGGTAAGTTCAGTGTGAACATGGCTGCTGGAGAATGTACAGTTTTTGCTACGGCATGTGTTACAGCTGAACGTTTTCAGGCTGTACCGGAAGTTCCACTTTTCTGTGTTTATTTGGATTGCAGTTTTACTCGTGAGAAGTATAACACGAGCGTTCGGTTTAAAACAATGGACTGAATGTGAAAGGTGGAGAGAGTAACGATCTCCACATCTGGCTTTAATAAAGGCGCGGCTGGTCGCAGAACTACACACAGGCTCTCCGGGCTTGCGGAAAGTTTGGCGTTTTGTATTGCCTTCAATGTTTATACGCATATTTTACTGCACGGAAGTAAACACTGAAGTCAAAAGCATGATACTCCAAATGATATATACGTACGTAATGGCACGGGTGAACAACCGGATTCATAATCATAGTGGTGATTGTTTGAACACTTTGAAGAGTGAAGAGGTTAAAGTTAAACTTTAAAAGGAGAGAAGGTAGAGTAGTCTCTGTCTCTGTCTTAAGGTTAGATGGATTTGGAAATCGTTGTCATGACCAGCCGAATCCTGTCTGATAAAATTTTAATTAGAAACTGACCATTCTACCGTAAAAATCTGTTTCTACAGATCTTTTCATTCAGTATCTAGTCAAGTAAATACAAATAGATAGCATGCATGTTGCTATGCTGACTTTATGTGCTTTCTTCTGACTGAGAGAAGAAGTAAAACAGTCATCATTTTCTTCCAAAAGTTACATTCCCTTAGTTTGACTATATAATATAAGGGAATTACAAATACTATTCTTCTATCCAAGTTATTTTTCCCATATTTTTTCATGTTATTTTTTATGATTAAAATTCTCTTAATCCAGTTTTGGTCTTGGACTGTGGTGGTCTAGTAATTAAGGTACTGGTCTATGGACCAGAAGGTCCAGGGTTCAAATCCCACCTCTGCCACAGTTGGGTCCCTGAGCAAGGCCCTTAACCCACAATTGCTTGGATTGTAAGTCTGTATTAATTGTAAGTCGCTCTGGATAAGAGTGTCTGCTAAATGCTGTAAATCTAAATGTAAATGTCTTAGTCACAGTCTTGACTCAGACTCAACTACTAAATATTGTGCCTTGGACTCTGTGTCCCAGTCATGGTCTTTACTTGGATTCAGTTTTAGTCCACAGATCCACATATTGCAGATAAGGCAGATTGCAGCCTTAGTAAGTGACTTAATATAATAAGTAAAGTATAGGTATAATTCAAATGAATCAAATGATTTTAATTACCTGATCTGATTTGATTGGAATATCATCTCCATTCACAGTTAGAATTAAGTAGCTGGAAACCAGTGTTTTAGGGCTGACTAACAACACTTACATTTTTATGCATTTAGTTTTAAGAAATTATTATTATTGTTTTAAATCTGTAATGCATGTACTTTGTAACTCAATGGAGACTGTGCTATATGCAGTGCCATTGTAGATCTTGATATCGTCAGTATAACAATGAAACATAATTTTATTTAAGTCATTCTATTTAAAGCAGTATACCTTCACAGTAATAATATTTAAGGACTTTTCATTTTAAACTGAGCATTTAAAATTATGAAGAAATGCGAGGGTGCCTAATAATTTTGCACATAATTGTACATTTTATATTCTGTTAATCTGACATAGACTGCTTTTGATATCCACAAGTAATGCATATTTGAAAGAAATAATACTGTGTATATACATACGGTGTAAGTGCTGCAAATTTTGTGTAGCTCATGCTTATCTCCTCAATTAATGTTTAATTTTTCTAGAGAAATGTACATACATTCATTGGGGTTTACTGAACCCCCAGTGCGCACCAATCCTTTACATATTACAGATACCTAATGCCATAATCTACTAAATTATATGTGTTTTAATAAATACATTACTGTTTTTTTGTTTCTAAGATCATATAGTCATGACGAGTTAAGCTAAACAAAATCAGCAAAGTTGCTGCTATGTTGAAAGTGGAGATTTGCATTTCTCATAAATAGTAACAACCACATTAAGCACATTTACAGCGCATATAACATTTGTATTTGTCTAGTAAATAAGATACCATCTTTCAACTCCCAGCACTACCATGGTGTGTCATAGCACCCCTAAGTGTCATAGCCAGTTACTTAAACAACAGTTTGCTTGTATTGTAAATGTACCGTACATTGCTCAGAATAAACATACACGTTAAATGCAGTAAATGTATATAACTGTACCCAGGCTACCTGGTAGTCTGATTAATTTATTCAATAATTATTTTCATATCCACTGAATCCAATTCAGGGAGCCAAGGGCCCAATAGCAGCAGCATAGGGCACAAGGAGGAAATGAACTGTACATGCACATGTACACAAACTACAATGTACAAATTACTACCCTTGGCAAAAATTATCGTCTATCTTTTTATGCATTACATAAACAAATCACAGATGTGATACCAAGCAACTTTTTAAGTAGCTAAACATTCAAGCAGACCTCGTTTTAGTTAATGGGTTTTTTTCTTTAACAAGTAGGAAAAATATGGAATCAATGTTGAGAAACTTTTGTTAATTTGTTGCGTCCCCTCTGTCATTTATGATGGTTTGAATTCATGGACTTCACTAATGAAAAACAATATTTGTCATGCACAGATCATATTTGCAGGATGGAGCATTCTCTTGGACTAATTTCCATCAAATATTTGAAATCGGATTAATGTCCAGATTTCTTGCTGGTCATGTTATTGGGTTGACATGCCTTTCCAGAAGAAAATGTTCTTGTACAATGACAAATTGATTTATCATCCTGGAAAAGATAACTTTATCATCACCAAACATCTATGACTCGATTTATAACGATTTTCTACTGATGGAATGAGAAAAGCTTCCAAAACATAAACAAACACATTTCCATGGTTTCAAATGACAACTGTTTTGTTTGGTACATATTTATTTTCACTTTTGGGGCAGCATGGTAGTGCATTAGGTAGCACTGTCGCATCACAGTTCTAGCATCCCTGGTTCGATCCCGAACATGTGAATTTACTCTGGTTTTCTCCCACAGTCCATTAATCTAATTCATTTCACTAAACTGGTAACATCTGAGTATGTATGAGCAATTTTGAAGTAACCTTGCATATCTTGTGTCTGCCACAAATGGACATTGATGCTGAATGTAAAGTTAAATAAACTAAACAAACATATTTCACTTTTAGAAATGCAAGGTTATTCCATAATTTCATGCTCATCATTTAGTTATTTCATTTCTTCTCTGTTTGATCAGTAAATAAATATTCCATTAAGTATAATTATATAATTTAATTTGTCTCAGGATGTGCCTTGAAGCCAGAATGTTTAACTATTTAAAAAATATATATTAAACAAAAGCAAATATGTGGTTTGTTAATTGCTATAAAGTAAAATTGCTGTGTGTTTTGAAAAATCTTTGTTCCTGGTTCTTGCACCTAAACGTGGTTCGGTGTGCTTTTCAGGGTGCTTTATGATTATTAAAACACCTTGGGATGACGTCAGCATTCGACAAGTAATAAAATGTGTTTAGTATGATGGTTCTAACATTTGTGATTGAAAGTGAAGTGACTGTTGTGTGGACATGATTTGGCTTTACACAATCTGACACTGAACAGAAAACATGATCTGCTGAGAAGTATAACAAAAGTCAGTAGCTAGCATGATTACATAGTACATGAAAACTAGCAGATGGAAAAACAAAACATATGCCATTGTGTTTTATATGCAAACATTAAACAGTTAAAAATGATGGGTTCGAGAAGCTTAGCAAAACCCTTGATCTTAGCAGAGTTAGTAGAGGTTCCTGTGTTTCCATGCAAAATTAAAGGGAAAAAAATCAAGCTCCACTATACTGAATTCCACGCAACTATTACTGATTTGTATGTCAAACTGCAGTCATATATGAACTTAACTAAACACTTCATTACTTCACTCATGAAAGACTTGGAGCAAATCCTACTCAAGGTGAGATCCTGGTAGTGTCTCATAAGCATTAGCAAACATACAAACATGCATGAGAGTAAGAGCCAGCTGGGAAAATTGAAAAGACCTTGGGACTGCATTAACTTAAAGTTGGGTGCCTGCAATTGACTGGCACCCTGACCAGGGTTTACCTCTGTGTATGCTCAGTGGATTCCAATGTAAAACAGGATGCTTTGCTTTGCTGTACACTTTACATTAAATATTGAAAACTGTACAAAGAATTAAAAATCTCCAGTTTCCTCAAATATCTCGCTCACCAAATGAACAAAATTCTTATCCTATAGTATTATATTTTGACAGTTATTGTGCATGCATGCTGACAAGCTGAAAGCTATTACTTCACAGTATCTAAAAAATAAATATTTTGTTATATTAGTTTACTTTTTTTAGCCCAAAGATACCATATTGTAATATATACTACTAATGTGACATACATAATTATTAACTGACGATTTTAGCCATACTGCCCACCTCTAATATTTATTAACAAAATTCATAATTACCAAAGTCACTTAGGTATTAGAACTGCTGCACAGATTTTTCATGCAAGCCTTCAGCTATGCTCTGCCATGCTGCATAAGCTTGTCGGCTGAACAGTTTCTTTCTGAAACCATTTAAGCTAACTCACCAAAGAGAGGCTATGATTAATAAAGTTGCATGACTGAGAATTAGGGCTGAGGGATATGACAAGATACTGTAAACGAAAATAAGTACACACACTGCCAATTTCGCAAATTGAGAGGTCTGTAATTTTTATTAAAGGCACAGATGTGAGAAAGAGAATCTAAAAAAATACAAAAAAATCACATTGTATGATTTTTAAATAATGTGTAATTAATTTGATCACCTACCAACCAGCAAAAATTCTGGCTCTCACAGACCTGTTAGTTTTTCTTTAAGTAGCTCTCCTATTTAGCACTCGTTACCATTATTAATTGCATCTGTTTAAACTTGTTACCTGTATAAAAGACACCTGTCCACACAATCAGTCACACTCCTACCTCTCCACCATGCACGAGAGGTCTAAGGACCAGGGACAAAATTATAGACCTGCACAAGGCTGGGATGGGCTACAGGACAATAGGTAAGCAGTTTGGTAAGAAAGCAACAACTGTTGCTGCAATTATTAGAAAATGGAAGAAAAACAAGATGACTGTCAATCTCCCTTGGTCTGGGGCTCCATGCAAGATCGTAAAGTAAGCATAATTTGGAGACAGGTCATGAATCAGCCCAGAACTACACGATATGACCTGTAGATAGCTAGGACCACAATCTCAGAGATGGCCATTAGTAACATACTATGCCACCATTAAAGTTTTGCAGGGCACTCAAAGTCCCAGGCAGTCGGATGGGAGAAGGTCATGTCATCAGATAAGACCAAAATAGACAACAGCCTCCTTCCCTCAGTAAGAGCATTGAAGATGTGTCATGGGTGGGTCTTCCAGCATGACAATGACCTGAAAGACACAGCCAGGGCAACTAAGTAGTGTCTCTATAAGAAGTATTTCAAGGTTCTGTAGTGGCCTGAATCCAAGAGAAAATATTTGGAGGGAGCTGAAACTCAATGTTGCCCAGGAGCAGCCCCAAAACCTGAAAGATGTGGAGAAGATCTGTATGGAGGACTGGGCCAAAATCCCTTCTGCAGTGCAAACTTGGTCAAGAACTACAGGAAACGAAACTGGCCTATGTACCTATTTTTATAGGTCAGATTCTGACCTATTTTTCATTCTTTGTTTCATAACAGCCATTTCACAAAAGTTCATTTTATTTCTCATTAATATACACTCAACATCTCATCTTGACAGACGTAGATTTTTTGGTGAATTTATTAAAAAAGAAAAACTGAAATATTACATGGTCATAAGTATTCAGACCCTTTGCTGTGTCATTCATATTTAACTCGCAAGCTGTCAATTTCTTATTATTTTTCTTGACATGGTTCTACTCCTTCATTGGAGTCCAGCTGTGTTCATTTGAACTGACTGGACTTGATTAGGAAAGGCACACACCTGTCTGTATAAGACATCACTGCTCACAGTGCATGTCAATGCAAATGAGAATCATGAGTTTCGAAGGAACGGCCCAAGAAGCTCAGAGACAGAATTGTGGCAAGGCAAAAACATTTCTGCAGCACTCAATGTTCCTAAGAGGACAGTAGTCTCTATAATCTTTAAATGGAAGAAGTTTGGGACGACCATAACTCTTCCTAGACCTGGCCGTTTAGCCAAACTGAGCAATAGTGGGAGAAGAGCCTTGGTGAGAGAGGTAAAGAAGAACCCAAAGATCACTGTGGCTGAGCTCCAGAGATGCAGTAGAGAGATGGGAGAAAGTTCCACAAAGTCAGCTATCACTGCCGCCCTCCACCAGTTGGGGCTTTATGGCAGAGTGGCCCGACAGAAGCCTCTCCTCAGTGCAAGACATATGAAAGCCTACATAGAGTTTGCCAAAAAACACATGAAAGACTCCCAGACTATGAGAAATAAGATTCTATTGTCTCATGAGACGGAGCTTGAACTTTTTGGCATTCATTCTAAGGAAATCAGACTGGGCCAATGGTTCACCTTCCAACAAGACAATGACCCTAAGCACACAGCTAAAATAACAAAGGAGTGGCTTCACACCAACTCTGTGACCATTCCTGACTGGCCCAGCCAGAGCACTGACCTAAAACCAATTGAGCATCTCTGGAGAGACCTTAAAATGGCTGTCTACCAAAGTTCACCATCCAACCTGACGGTACTGGAGAGGATCTGCAAGAGAGAATGACAGAAAATCCCCAAATCAAGGTGTGAAAAACTGCATCATTCCCAAGAAGACTCATGGCTGTACTAACTCAAAAGGGAGCTTCTACTAAATACTGAGCAAAGGGTCTGAATACTTCCATACTGAATACTTGAATTCTATCAAGATGGGATGCTGAGTGTACATTAATGAGAAATAAAATGAACTTTTTTATTTTAGCAAATTTCTGCAATGAAACAGAGTGATAATTTAAAGGGGTCTAAATACTTCCCGTACCCACTGTAATTGTGAACAAAGATTTCTGTAGCAAATATTAAGTTCTGTTTTTCTGTTGTATCAAATACATATTTTGTGGAATAAAATGCGAATTAATTATTTAAGCATACAATGTATTGAATTTTTTTTCTGGATTTTTTATAGATTCTGTCTCTCATAGTAAAAATTACAAACCTCTCTATTGTTTGTAGTTAAGAAGACTTGGAAAATCGACATTGTAAAAATGCTTATTTTCCTTAATGTATCTATACCAATAAATATTTCAATCATGATACAGTTTTGTGAGCACATGTGGATAGTGTGCCTGGGCGTTTTTAACTAATGCTTACCATTTACCTTTCATCATAGTCTATAATGTAGACTAGTTAGCAAATCGGTTATTTTTGTTTTAAATCGATGTTCCTTTTTAGCATACCACTGAAACAATGGAAGTCTTGCACCTGGTTCCAAGGACAAAATAATTATGGCTACAAAATGTGTCTTTTCTTTTATGAGCACTTCATGAAATGCTGCAGATTATGTGGTTACACAACCAGATAGGTCAGGGGAAAATGTATCTCATCATAATAGACCTCAGGTCAAAGGGACAAAACACGTCCAAAAACATTCAATTTCCTTTAATAATTTAAATCCATTTGGACCTACAATAGAGTACATTGCTGTGCCTGATTTTGGTTGTACAGAGCACTCTAGTTGCATTGTTTGGTTATCTCAATGGAGTGTAATTTCCTGTGTACTATCCTAACAAGAGATGAGTGAGCAGCCACTGGGCTGTCAGTAGCAGCATGATGTTGACTGGAATTGTCTCTGGCATGTCTGATTTAAAACAAAATCTGAGAACATTTGTCACACAACACAAAACATCTCATTCTATCTTTTCTTGCAGATAAACAATCTCATTTCAATGCAGTTATACTGTGTTACATGTCCAGTTGCTAATCATGTAACAGGAAGGAATTTTGACATTTCACCAAAATATTATTGATATTAATTTGGGGAGTTCTGAGACACAAATAATATGCAATTCAGTCAGATTTTTTGCAGGCAGGCACATTTAGCAGGTATTTACTTTGAAACTTGTATTTTTTCTCTTTCTCTGTCTTTCATTCCCTCCTCATCATGCCATTCATCATTCTCACTGGCTCGCTCTCTCTGTACAGTCTCAACTGTATTATTTTAGCCATTTTTACACCATTCTGTGCTTCTAGATGACAGCCAGGCAGTCTCAGATGAATGGCTTTAGATAGCACTGTGTTCTAGATCACCAGTAAATAGAATGGTTGAAGTATGTCACTGTCTTGACGATACTTACTGTTACTCATTGTTGACTGTGATTCTGACTACTGGTGTGTACTGCTTTCTTGCAAATAGCCAGTGAGAATGACAATAATAAAAAATATAATCATGGGATAAAAAAATATCCTTTTACAACTATTAAGTCAAGTCTGTTACAGATGTTAAGATGTATCAGTATATTTTCTAATCAAATACATTTCTAGGACCTTGCACTATGAAAAGTGATAAACATTATTAAACATGATTTAATTATGTGCATGCAGTGTTCATATTTTTGCTTATTACATTCTATGGAAAAACTTTGCAGCTACACTCACTAATTACCAGTTTATAATATGTTTCTCAATAATCTATAGAAAGGCCTGACAAAGCCACAAACTCATTTTAAGTTTAGCAATATTGTCTGTATTTGTTGCTGCTGTAAGTAGAATGTACTCCATCAGCTCAAAAACTGTTGACACAGTGGTTTCAGTTATTGTTGTAATTTTTGAAAGGGAGCCAATTGTCTTTTTGTGTGTGGAACAACATCCCTTAACTCCATGGTTGTACACAAACTTAGTCTTTGCCACTGTTATCTAATGATCATTGATTGTCTTTGAAACCTCAGTCTGTCAAATTCCAAATTTATTCAAGCACTGATGCCTTGAGTGCATAGGACATCTACTGAAGTTACCATATGCAATATCAAATCTGTTTGCAGTGCAAAGGTACTCAAGTTATTTTATCCAATCATGAAGTGCAAATAGTGATTTTGTCATAGATGTCACACAGCTTTCATCCCATCACTAACTTCTACGCTCACTCATGTTGCTCATTTATGTTAATCACTTGCGCATAGCCAATGTTTGTTTTCGCTCACCATTTAACTCACAAGCAACCCACGTTCACCGCAAAGTCTTTTGGTTGTCTGCATCTGTACTATTCCTTGTACTTTTGCGTTCATCTTCTCGTCTGTACGTCTTCACTCCACTGTCATCCTCATCATTCAGTTGTTTTACATCTGTCTGCCCTAATTTGTATGATATAATAAACACAGGACACCACCCTGGAAGCCATGGCTCCACAAGTGACCGCACTCATGCACTTGTACAGTGGTAGCGCTGCACCCCCTTCTGCCGTTGAACCCTCCACCCCCGACCTCAGATCCAGTGCGCCATGCTGGACAAGTACGACAGCGACCCGAACAGTGCTCTGGTTTTTTGCTTCAGGTCTTCCTCTACTATCTAGTGTGGGCAACGTCTCAGAGGTACAAAAGACCACCTTTCTTATCTCCCTGCACAAGGGATGTGCAGGCAGATTTGGACGGCTGTGGCCGTCTAGGTATGCCAGAAACCCAAGACTTTAAACCATTAACAGTTTATCAAGCTTTTCTCGTTTTTCAGGACGACTGACGCCAACTGCAAAAATCCACTGCCAAGTCACCCTTAAGTTTTGCACCCTGGCTTCAGCTAGTGGTTACAACAATGCCGCTCTCATCACCCTCTTAAAGCTGGTTCTCCACCCACAGATACAAGCCAAATTGGCCTGCTGCAATGCTAATATCACACTGGAAATATCACTGCATATTGCAATAACTTTTTTACCTTTTAAGACTGTGATAACAGCATCTGTATACTTGTAAAATAGTGAACACCTTCAAGTCCCAGTGGGCAACCACAGATGGAAGTTGACTGCCTGTGCCTGTCCTCTGCTGAATGATGCTGGGAGACAGGCATGTGCATCTATTGTGGTTCTGCTGACCAACAGCATGCTCATTGTGACATGGAGCCACCTCGCTCCCATGCTCGTCCCCTGTTGCTCGACAAAGAGGACCTCACACCTTTCTGGGCTACATTTTTTCACCCTCAGACCTACAATGCTTTTTGGGGTTTGCCAACTTCTATCAGTGGTTCATCTGGCAGCACTGGCTGGAAGGGGTAGGAAACCAAATCCTCATCTACAAGGACCACAAGAACCTTGAGTATCTCAAGGCTACCAAACATCAGGCTCACTGGTGTATCTTCTTCAGTTACTTTCATTTCACCATCGTCTACCGACCCGGTGACCGTAAGCTCATGGCAGATACCTTGTCCCATCAACATAGCAGTAGCACTCCACCTAAGAACCCATTCTTCCACTTTTCAGGCCATCCAGTAGGAAGTGGACTAGAAGATCCAGGATGCATTGGCCGGCAAGACGATTCCTAGCGAGTGCCCAGCGCAGAAGACCTATGGGCTATAAAACTTCCCCAACCGGGTCATGATCTGGCCCACTTCAGGCCACCCCAATCCCTGGCAGTTTTTCTCTTTAAATTTTGATACCTGGTTCCTGGGTACTGATACAATATCAGTGCTTTTAAAAAAATAATTTCAATTTGTTATACGTAACACAAGGTAGTAGGGGTGGGTGTTTTTAGATTAGATTTTTCGATGCATCACGATTCAGATGATTCTAAATCAATTAACAAATGTCAATAATCGATAATCAAGCACACTTGCATCTGAACATGTAGAACATCTTCTGTTCTTACACAAGAACTTCAACATTAGCACTCACTAACTGAGCTCTGTAACACGAGCAGGTAAATGGCGGAAACAGACGCAGCGTACAAAGAAAAAACTGGCGTTTATTGGAGTAATCAGCGTCAACAAACAGTCCAGGGTCATAAGCGACATAAACAAAAAAGCAAGAAGTGATTGGCATATGTAAGCCAATAAGGGCGAGACGAAACCGGAAGCATGGTAAGTTGGCAATAATCCACAACAGTCTAAAGCACTTAGAAACAAGGTGAGAGGCATGAGTGTGTGATCAGAAGGATGATGATGAGGAGCATGTGATAGGCTGGGTTTCATTGCCTGAGCAGTCCGTATGTGTGATAAGCTCATTTGCACTGTCCCTCTGTGGTATTATTTCATTGAGTCCTATAATTCAGCATTTTGACTGGACTGACTTTTGATTTGGACTCTTCTTTCTGCAGATGCAGCCACAGAATTAGTTGTTTTTTTTACTCTGTAAAGCTGAATTTGTGTTCTACGTCATTTAATTTATTTGTTTGATTCTCAGGATTTGATTCCATGCTCAGAAATGTTGACCTCATTTATTTATATACAAAGGCAGATATTTATTTGATTATTTATTTATATGGTTTTTGGAATATGCGTCACAACAAGAAGGTCCCAGGTTCAATCCCAGGGAAGGATTTCTGTGTGGAGTCTGCATGTCCTTCCCGTGCCTGTGTGGGTTTACTCTGGGTACTTCGGTTTCCTCCCACAGTCCAATGACATGCATGTTAGGTTAACTGATGTCTCTAAATTGTCATTGACTTGTGTATTCAAACACTCCAGCCGTGTAACTGGAAACAGCTGCACGCCGGTTCCAATGAGGAGAATAAATGAGGAGGGGTGGAGAAAGCAATGGCAAACCACTATCCTGCCGAAATACTTCATGAATCACATCGATGAAAGATGTGGAGATCGACGATCCATCAAGTGACCGAGAGTCAGCTGCGACTGTATGGTTAATCCAATCCTATCCAAATTGCTTCCATTTGTTTTGTTAATATTGGAATTAAATTCATTCTGGATTTGTTTCAAGTAGTCCCATGGTAAAGAAAAAAAACTCTGTATAGAAAAAAGCAAATGGAGATGCGCCGATAATCATTGCCCTCTGAATCGTAATCGATTTGAATTGTGAGGTGCTTTGGTGCACCCCTACAAGGTAGTCTTACTTATAAAGAATAGTACATACAAAAACTCATAAGAATAAAAGTATTGCAAAAATACTTTATTAATAGTTCCAAATTGCATATATTATCCATCTTTAATAGTGTGCCAGCATTTAATCTGAGTATTTTTAAAATGTCACACTTATTACTGATTTAACCACATTCTAATTTAGATTAACTCTAGCTTGTTAGCCTTCATAAAATTCACGACAATGCATAGAGTAAGTCATCATAATGTATAAAATACTTACAAGAAAGAAGCGCCTTTACATAATCATTATTCTTTCCTTGAAAAAAATGTTGCCTGTAATGTGATAAATTATCATGAGATTTGTGTTCTGTTAATAAACCCAAAAATAGTTTTTCTTGTTTGTCATTTTTTAAAGTAATTCGAAGAGCAACTGCTACTAAGAGAAAGTAATGAATACAGTATGTACAATGGAGGAAATAATTATTTGATCTCTAGCTGATTTTGTAAGATTTCCCAACTTTCCCAAAAAATATGAAAAATATATAGTTTTAAGGGTAGATTTATTTCAACAGTGAGAGATAGAATATCTAAAAGAAAATCCAGAAACTTACATTGTATAAAATATATAAATTTATTTGCATTTTGCAGAGAGAAAAAGGTATTTGATCCCTCTAGCAAACGAGATTTAATACTTGGTTTCAAAACCCCTGTTGGCAAACACAGCAGTCAGACGTTTTGTACAGTTGATGATGAGGTTTGCTCACATCTAAATCATTAAGATTATGAGGTTGTCACTTGGTAACTCAGGTCTTCAGCTCCCTCCATAATTCTTCTATGGGATTAAGGTCTAGAGACTGGCTAGGCCACTCCATGACCTTAATGTGCTTCTTTTTGAGCCACTCCTTTGTTGCCTTTGCTGTATGTTTTGGGTCATTGTCATGCTGGAAGACCCAGCCACGACCCATTTGTAATGTCCTAGCAGAGAGAAGGAGGTTGTGGAAATTTTACAGTACAAGGCTCCATCCATTTTCCCATTGATGAGGTAAAGTAGTCCTGTGCCCTTAGCAGAGAAACACCCCCAAAACATAATGTTTCACCTCCATGCTTGACAGTGGGGATGGTGTTCTTTGGGTAATAGTCAGCATTTCTCTTCCTCCAAAGACAGCGAGTTGAATTAATGCTACAGTGCTCATCACTTTCAGAATAATCCAGGTGTTTATTGGCAAACTTCAGACAGGCATGCACATGTGCCTTCTTGAGCAGTGGGACCCTGCAGGGACTGCAGGATTTTAATCCATTACAGCATAATGTGTTACCAAAGGTTTCTTGGTGACTGTGGTCCAGCTGCCTTAAGATCATTAACAAGTTCCCCTGTGTAGTTTTAGGTTGATTTCTTACCTTCCTCATGATCAAGGATACCCCACAAGGTGAGATTTTGCATGGAGCCCCAGATCGAGGTCAACTGGCAGTCATTTTGTATTTTTTCCATTTTCTTACAATGGCAGCAACAGTTGTCTTTTTCTCACCAGGTCTATGATCTTGTCCCTGACATACTTACAAAGCTGTTTGGTCTTGAGAGGTTAGAGTCTGGGGAAAAGTGTATTTTATACAGGTGACAATTTAAGACAGCTGTCTTTAATGCAGGTAATGTGTTGATTAGGAACGTCTAACTGGTCTGTAGGAGTTTGAACTCTTAATTTTTGGTAGGAGATCAAATAATTATTTCTCTCTGCAAAATGCAAATACATTTATATATTTTAAACAATGTAATTTTCTAGATGTTTTTAGATATTCTATCTCTCACTATTAAAATAAACACAACCTTAAAATTATAGACTTTTAAAATCTTTGTAAGGGATCAAATAATTATTTCCTCCACCGTATATACAGTATGCCTGTGCAGATCCTGTAAGAAATAGAAGTGTGCACAAACCTGGGATATTTTCTTATATACACAACATAACATTTTACACTGAACAAAAGAAGTACAAACTAAGATATGTAGTACAACTTAGCATTCTGAAAGCCACTGCCAAAAATAGTCCAATTCTAATAATATACAAGAAGCAATCATAGCTAACAAAGAGCAGCAGCCCCATTTTCCTCTGTCATAGTGGATCTATCCAGATAATAGGTTACACAGGTTTTTGCATATTTTGTTTTAAATGTTTCATACACTTTCATAGATTATCAAACCGAATAAACTAATTTGTGTTCAGTTCAGTATGTCATTATTTGAGGAAATGGTATTGGTAATTAACAGGTAACACATATTTCCACAGTCCCAAAAATAGAATGAGCCAATTCTGGAATCCACAAGACACTTTAGTTCAGAGGACAGACGTGTTGGCCCTTGAGCATGTGATCAGGTGAAAATGAGGCAGAGGGAGTGAGAGACATAAAATTGAATCGAGGGTTTCCTATCTGCAGGCTCCATATGTCCTTCCCTCAGTGGCTTTCAGTAGGTTCGCAGTTCATTATCTGAGGAGATAGGTGATGTCCTACATACCTTTTCCACCCTCTATATATAGGGCACTCTAAATGTGCTCATTAGAGGCATGATTTATGATGTCCTGTTGTCCCAGAAGCTTTAAGTTGGTGCATACAGTCTGCAGACTTTGCCCTTTTTGCATCTGGTTATAAAGTTTTTGAGGACCAGCAATGTTATTCACCACAGGCATTCACTGCTTGAACTAGTATTAAAACATCAGGCTGCAGCCAGCCACAAACAGTGCTGCAGTCTCTAACATACATGCAAATGTAATAAAAATGCACCATTAAGTTCCATTATCACACAGCATAAATGAATTCAAAAATAATTACACAGATAGTGCTTATATCCATTCTGAATATATTTTCTGTATCCAACAATGAGGATTTAATGGCATAAGATTTGAAGTATTGTGTGACAGCTGTTTACTGTGTGATCTTTTTTGTACCCGCTGGTAACGTCAGAAGAAATGGCCAGAACATTAACACTGTCAGTACCATCACACAGTGCAAGCATGTGTCCTCTGAGTCTTGAAACCTTTTTTTTCCAATAGAAGAGGAAAATTTCCCTCACTACCCATCAGGACAATTATGTATCCCACCTTTATCAAGAATATCCTGATGCTAAGGTTATGGTTATAGTAATAGGAGGAGGATCTACATGACAAGTTAATATACAGCTGTGAAAAGCATAGTACTATAGTACTGTAGGATGCTCGGTCTCCAATATCTGTAACTGTGACAGTGCTCACTGCACTGCTGTGCTGTCCAAATGTTGAAAAATTATTGTCCTTGGTTTATTTCAGGGCATTTTGCTCAACAGTAGTGGAAATAAGGAAGGATCTATATATTTTATGATGTAATGATTTTGTCTAATCGTAGGTGTGTCAAAATGTAGTGCTCATTAGTTTATGACATTGTTTTCGATTTGTTAATTTGCATAACTTTTAAACCCTTAGGCATCATGTGTATATAAACAGCTTCACCAACTCTAGACTTAATATTCTGAAATGTTTTTATTGGTATAGAGTACAACATCATAGTAGTTGTCTTCTGCGTATTTAACCTGTTTGTTTGTGTGTGGACAGGTTTTATCCCATTATTAAGTGCTCTGATAGCACACTTTGTTCTTGTACTGTGCAGGTAATGGTACCCTTGTCTGGTTACTCTGGAAACTCTGCTTACCTCATTCTTGTTTGTGCTTAATGATGTATGCTGACATATGACTCATGTTCATTCTCACTGTAGTCATTTTCAGTGAAAGTTTCATGCTATTAATGCGAGATCTGTACATGATATTACACATTATACACAATATACATATTTAAAATCAAAAGTTGCTTGCATCTGCCATGAAACTAAAATGGGTCATTGTTGTGTCTTTCAGCAGGACAGTTTTTCAAAACCATATGTCCAGATCAACACAAAATGGCACTGAACACAAAATAAAGCTTCTGCCATGGCCCTTTTAGTCCCTGGATCTAAATGCCATGGGAAAACTATGGAGTAAGCTAACGATGAGAGTGTACAGGAGAGACTTAGGATCCTGTATTGTATTCAGTACAACCAATTGCTGTTTGTTTATAGATAATCCATGAATTTATGCTTTATTTAATGAATTTGTTACAAGTGAGGCTGAATGAGCAGAGTTCAATAAAATATACTGCTCACAAAGCTTATGAGATATTTCAAAATGAAACATTGTGAAGGGGTGTCCACAAAGGAAGATTTAATACAGCAGAAATGCCTCTCTAATGTCACAATAGTATAATGCTCTCTGTTGCATCTTCGGCAAGTATACGCTTATAGCTTAAAGACATACCGTGACTGCATTTTTAAGAAAGCCTAGGGGCTTTCATGCGGATGTAAAATGTGTGACAAAAACAAGCTCTGGATTGCTCACATTTGTTGTTTATTGGGTGCTTCAACTTGAGAGCTTAGCTTGGAGGTACTTGGGAGGTAAGTCAATTCCATTTATATTCTAAATATAAAAACTTGAGTTTAGGATACCCAGTGGGGTCCTACCCCTATGTTTTTAAGTGCATTAAGTTGGGACTGTGTACGTGAAATCATTTACAGTAGTATCACCTGACACTCCTGAAATGTCACTGAGCCCAGGAAGACTAACAGTGAGGAGCATGGGTGTTGAAGTATAGAGATCTAGTCTCTTGGGCATTGTTCAATTTGAAAAGGATCCCAAAAGGATGATGGAAAAGTTGGCATACTTGTGTGTGTAGTGCTGAACTAAAAATGTACATAACATGGAACAGAACCTTTTTATGCATGAAAAAACATTTCAGGAGCTTTAAATTTGATCCTGACATGAAAAAACTTAAGTTGTGAACCAGATGGGCTGCAGCATTCTGAATGCTCTGTAAAGCAGCAATGGGACATGAAGGCTGACCAGCAAGCAAAACATTGCAGTAATAGCAAGTCTAGAAGTTGTAAGAGCCTGTACAAGGAGCAGATTCAGAAAAGGAGGTATTCTACTAATGTTGTGCAAAAAAATCTGCATTATCTGGTAGTTGTTGTGGTGTGATTTCGAAAATCGAAGTTGTTACCCACAAATCAGAAGGAAAAATGGCTTAATACTGTTTTTGTACATAGGGATCTAATCTGATGAGAAACCACAGTACACACAGTAATATCATATATGCTTATTTTTGCATTCCCTCTGCATATTTTTGTAGTACTTACGCTGGTGGTCATACACAATGTGTTTGTGAATGCCTATTTATATAATGTCACAAATTAGATGTTCAGTGAATGGCATGCATCAAACCTCTCAGAGGATACAAAAGTAACAGTATCAAATTACATGTTTTGCTGATTTTCTAAATGAGAAGAATTTAAAGAGTTGGCAGCAAACTAGTTTATAAATGAATTTATCCACTATGAATTTAGAATGTTAATTTACACTTGTTTTCTGGCATTATCACAAGTAACAAAATAGTTAAATAGTGAATAATATTTTAGTGTTAACATCAAACTTATCTGTTTAAGATTTCACATCTTCCACTGTCAATGGGACATTAAGATTTAACCTGTACAGGCTTATGCCAATATTACACCTTCCGACATATGTCACATTCTAAAATATTCAGCAATTCTTCCTGCAATATTTGTAATAAATCTAATTTACTTGATACAATCTGTTAATGCTTCTTGATATGTAATATTTCTTCCAAACATTTTGCAGTTCAATTTTTCAAATCACTAGAAATCGATAGAATAATATTTGACCTCCTTTTTTGTTTCAGCTGCATTTCACATTTCACTCTTTCCATAGAAAAGGAGAAATGGAAAAAACACACTGAACTACAAGACATAGCATTATTGCAAATAATAGCAGAAGTAAAAATGCTTTCATTTCTTTTCACTTCTCTCATTTGATGTGCATGATGTATGTTTTTCCAACTGCACTGAGCCATTGTGAACTATAAAGTTGCCATCCTTTCTTCCCTCTACTGAATGCTTTTACATCACATGTAAGTGTGTGTGCGCGTGTAAGTGTTTGTGTATGTTTGTGTGTGTGTGCACGTGTGTGTATGTCCTGAAACCATTCTGAGTTCATGCACAAGTAATGGTATTTTTACACAGCATCTCAGAAGACAACTCAAGGGACTAAGCATGTTAGAGTTTCTCTTCATTTGCCTCAAAGCTAATTTTGCAAATAGAAGCCATGAGACTTCAACTACGATGTACATTTCAGGCAGCCATCTGTGTTACTGTTCTGTGGCCTTGGAATGGCAAAATGAAAAAGGAAGAAGGAAAGAGAAGTATTTGAAACTGAATGGTTGTTGGAGGGCTCATAAATAAAAAATCAACATGTTTCCTGTACCAAATTACTTTCTAAATATGAAAAGGTCTATGTCTTTATACAGTCAAGAATACAATGGAACATCTGAGTCACAACCATAATCATATTTTATGTTAGAATTATTTCTTGATATTGAAATACTGCTATCTGGCATAAATTACTGAACATAGTCTTTTTGGGTTTGCCAGTTTTGCCAAGACTGCAAATGTACCAGTCTATCCTGGTTTTCTTTGATTCACGATAGCTGGTAGAAAATTACAGAATTGGGTTGGGTGCCTTTAAGGGTGGGTGGCAGTCAGTAACAAATATATTTACTGTAAGTAATAACAGTCTACATAAGAAACACATTCTTCCCCAAATAAAAGCAAAATGACTGTAGTCACATCATTGTAGCCTCCTAAAGTGACATTTGTGAAAATGCTTCTATTGTTCTATGCTTCAATTTACTTGAATTTAATATAATCAAAGAAAATTTTAGAATAAATCTGATGATATAAAGTATGTTATCTTTACAATATTCAAAAGACCACCTTATGATGTTACAGAATGTTTGACTTTTTAACTCTTCAAGCTGTGCAATTCCTTTAGCACAAAGATCCTAGCGAACATTTTTACTAGTGGCCATTGGCACCTGCTGGACATTTAGACAAATATAGTTGGCTGTGAGTTATGTAGGTATACTGGAAATGGTTCAGTTCTGTGACTGAGACGGTGTTATAATTTGTCTCACTTATAGTCTGACAAATCCTGTGCATGTTCTTCAATTGTGTGGATAATTGAGTAGGATTTCTAACAACCAATAAACAATTCAGATAAATACAATTTTATATGCTTTCTTCATGCTTTGTTAGCATATTATATCATATTATATTATATCATATTATATTATATCTTTTTTTTTAGTAGGAATGTGTGGTTAGATGGGTCTGGAATTGCATTCACTAATAGCCAATCCTTCAAATAAATCATATTAAGCACAGGAAAGTCTTGTCTGTTTACTGTCAGAGAAGTACTTGTATTTTTATTCAAGTGTTGTAGTCATTTAATCTTCAGACAGAGATATTCTCAGACTGAAGAAAAGACAAGCAGTTTTTGAGGGTATTGTAACTGGGGATTTGAGGTCATAAGGCATGTGCGTGTGACTGAACATCCAGAATAATGGTTTCTTCTATCCGTTCAATACTGTGTTAGGACTGTACTGCAAGAACACTTCTTTATCTGTGCCTAGTGGGACAGATGGGGCTCATGAATATTCCACAGAGGCATGCTGGCTGTTAAAGTGGTGTAGACTGCTCCTCCAATAATGCATGTTGCTCCTACGCTTGTCACACCGTGAAACATTTTGCAACTTACTGTGCCTATAACTGCACATTCTAGTTTTTGTAGGTGACTGGTGACACATGGGATACCAGATGGATTTTCAGTATCTGTAAAATTACCAGCATGCAATACTCACAAAAGCAAAAGAATAACTTTGCAGGATGCACTCAATATTGACAATCGATGTATAGTAAAAAGTAACTGAGCATTTCAAAAGGACAATTTATAAAAAGATCTACCTTCTAATCTGCAGCATTTATGTATGCTTTCTGATCAGGGTTCATGCATGTAACTCTGAAACTAAGCTATTGGCTCTATCCTGTCTCATCCTGTCCCCCTGTGTTTTCTAGGCTACATCCTCTCCAGCATGCCCTCTGTGATACATGACACATGGGAGAGTCGCAGGCTTCTGCAGCACTTCAACGAGACTGAGGAGCTGAGAGCCGAGAGGAACTGCACGCCTCCAGGTAAGAGAACAGCAACCAGCACCCCTCACACAGAATGGTGATGATAGTCAGTGGTGGCAGATGGCTTCAGCTGTGTATAGTTGTTTTCAATACATTAGAACCTGAATTGTGACCCATTTAAAACAGTTTAAAAAAGAGGCTTAGGTTTTAGTTCTGCAAATGTGTTTTGTTTCTGTGTTAGTTCCAAAAGCTTCCAAAACCTATTTTAGATAGAATCTAAAGTCCATACAGTCTGCACACTGGTCTATAAAACAGTTGCCTATTCAGCATTGCATGGTTGTTTTTAAAAACGACTGTTAAATACCAAAAATATTGTATTTAATATTTATTTATATGCTGTATATTATTCTGTATGCAGTATAATGCATATTATGCTAATATGCTGTATAAATTCACAGATGCAATACTTTGTATGTGTAATGGTGTACTGACCTGAATCATCAACTATTATCAACTATAATTTAATCACAACTGCTTTTAAAGAGCTAATTGACACAACATAGACATTGTACATGAACACAGCATGTTAACTGTCCCATAGTCAGCCACTATGACACCTTAACCTTGAGTATACTCTATTATCAATAATAATAATCATAATAATAATAATAATAATAATAATAAAAAAAACACCAGTGGTGAAAGTATACAGTATTTTTGGTTCATATGTTCACTCAGCTCTGGATTTTTACAGCAGGTTTGATTTTTTTTGTCAGATCAAAGAGTGGTTTATTGTCCGTTGTACCACATGGCCAGTCCATGTTTGTTCATGTTTTCCACAGGCAAATTTGCTGAATGTTTCCAACTTGGGTCCTGGTGGGGTCCTGGTGTTTTAGGAGGCTGTTGTTTTTGCCAAGAATTTCCTTGATCTTCCTATTAAATCAGGAGGTACTCCCTAAGAGCACTCGCTTTAGCCTGTGCTGGGAATCCACCCACCCAAACAGACTGGCGCCTTGGCACAGATAGAGGGTTTCATTATTCTGCTTTTGTGACCATAACTTGCCAGTTGCTTTGGTTTAAAACAGATTGTATTTGAATGTTTGCATATTTATTTAGCTCATTATGTGTTTTTTTTCTCCATCATGATCACTTAAAGTAATCTGTATTCAGATTAAATAAATCTTAATGGCTCTTTTCTCCTTAATTAGGCCGGACTATTGAATAGCTGTAATTATTTTAGGTGTGATTATTCCTGCTTTTCGGAATCAGATTCTCTCTCCCAGCCAATCCATTCTCTCAGGAAATGGGTCAAAGCCAACTGTCTCCTGTCAGATGCCTGTGATTCATGGAATTGTGAATTCATTTGGAGGGATTGAAAATTAGTTTTGCAGCAGTTGCCTGCCCATATGATTGAGACATTCATAATTAGACACAGCCAGTGCAGTGATTAGCTTGATTACTAATGCTAATGATCTGTAAATGAATTCCTCAACCACCAAGTCACTTTCCCTGATATGTTGTTCCAGGCTACTACATGTCACAGCTACAGAATGAGCTTTGTTCTTGAGATTGTTAGTAACAATCTGATGAACTGATCAACTGATATCTATGTGCTGAACTCTATTGATGTTGTAGATAAAACACTAATTTTAGAGCTGATAGAAATGTAAACAAATATAAATATAATTTCATACATTAGTACATATATTTTGAAAGCTATACCTGCAATCGTGCCCCTATTATTCAATTTTTACAAATACACTGCTCACAAAAAAATATGGGATATTTCAAAATGAATATGAAGCGATGGAAAAAACGAAGCATATTTTATTTAATTAAGCAAGATAATCAGAAAAGCAAATGCATATTCAAAAAAAGTTGTTTGATTATGCAAATGAGATGCAAACTCGATTACGGTGATTGAGTAGCAAGTGATATATTCATGGGGGTACACAGAAGCATGTCAGACCGGACGAGAGTACCGCACCGTGACTGTTTAGTAGGGTGTATTGTCACCTGAGTGCCAAAACACGATGGCAGCGATTGCTCATTCACAGGATTAGATTGTCCAGGAGTTCTTGTGGGATCCTCTTCGTATTCATTTTGAAATATCCCTTATTTTTTGTGAGCAGTGTACAGTATATAGATTGGAACCACTACAACCTGACAAGCATTTTCTTTGCAGTCTTTGACTGCATACTCAATTTATATACCATATGGTTTGCTGTTTTTCAGTAACATTTATTCATGTGGTACATTTACAGTAAAATTTTGATTACCTTCTTTAACCCTCAGCAGTGGATTTAAATCTAATCTTTTATTTATTTATTCCTTCTATGACAGAAATCATGAAACTACAGCAAACTACAGCAAACTCCTAGATCTTAAATTACTAGATTATAAATGTAATCTCGTCCATATAATCAGAACACTGATGACCGTGTACAGAACACTGTATCTGTAGTTTACTGTTGTACATTTTTCATACATTTTTGTACATTTTTATTTAAAACTTGAATTCAGTGGTTACTCTCCAGCTGTTTGGTGGATATTACTATATACTATAACATTTTAATAATGTGATATCCATATTAACCAGTGCAACATATCAATTAATGTGATATGATATTTTTGTTGTATTGCTAATCTCTAGCCCTCACACTGCAACAGGATGGTAAGCTTGGGTTCTTTTTTGGTACTTGCCGTCCTTACGTTTGTGTGTACAGTGGTTGAATTGAGACTCATTTTGTCATTGCCAACTCAGAACTTAAAGTCATGATGAATCAGGGAGCCTGTGACCTTTGAGTGGCATGCTGACTGCATGCACACATCAGAAGGAGGCCATGATTGCCATTACAAATCAGACTCAAACAGACACTGGAACACTGATCGTCACTACTGTCCTGCTGTCAGGGGATCAGGGGACCTCTCTGAAGTGCTAATTTTACATGTAACAACTTATCACCACACCCGCACAGCAATTCTTACAGCGGGATGCTCTCTGCAGGCAGCATAATGATTTTAATCACTTCTCAGAAATGCTTATTTCTGTTTTCAAGAAAGCACAATGAGCACTAGTGAGAAGAGCAGCTGGAGCTGGATAAACAGCAGGTGAGGAGCAGAAGAGTGGAGCTTACGAGTGAAATGGAGTGTAACAGAGGGGGACTCTTCTGGCTGTTGGAAAATTTGAGTAAAAGAGTGGCCTGTCAAGCACTTCATAGGCAAACATGTGCGACACTCATATAAATGGCAAAAGAATCACTTCTAGTTGCAGACAGTTTTTGTATTGTATTTAGCACATCTTAATCTTGCTTTCTGGAATTCCTTGTTGTGCATATTCAAACCATACTCTAGTACAAAATCTTAATAACAACATCATGCTGTTTTTAATGGCTATGATAGGTGTGGAAATGTTTTCCAGCTTCTCATCTTGTGTTCTTTATTGTGCATATTTCCAATTACTTCCATTCTGGAAGATCCCAATCCATAGTGCAATGTTTATTTTTATAATTTACCAGTCAGGACATATGCTTACAGCTTCTGTGATTGGAGCACTCATCCAGTGGCCCAGTTGATCTTTGGCCTCTTTAGCCAGGAAAACCCCAGAATTACCAGAGTCTGTGGAGAACGGACAACGGCAAACAATCTCCATATAGTTTCCTGAGAGGGTTAGTGTCACTGGGGCCGTATTGTGGGTGACCTTGGCGAGCCCCCGTCAGTAAGTGGATTATACCCTTATGGGCAAAGCTAAGGGAATTAAATTGCATTTGGTTGCCCACCCTCCCCCCACCGCTGACTCCACCAGGGCTGACACAAAGATGGGACCCCTGTTTAGCTGGAGAGTACCTGGGAGGAGTAGCTGGGTCAATGTAACTGTTAAAATCCAGAGAAGTTGATGCCGCTTCTGGGCGCGGTTTAAATTAGGGTTTTTTGCACAATAAGTTTTATGTGGAATTTGTTAATGTAACTCTGTATTGTTGCTCTTGATAAAGGTTTGCCAAAGTAATCTCTTGCCCATAATGTTATATCAGCTATTGTTAAATGTTGATTATTGATGCAGTTCTGTCTGATGTATTGAAGATCACAGGCTTTAGCATTACACACTGAAATTCTACCTGGATCCTTGGCATTATGCAATGTAGGGGGAGCAATATGCAAATGCTTTGCAAACTTTATGGTAGTTTGTTTTTAAACAATTTAATAATGTTCTCAAATTATAATTACGTTTCACAAAGTTTCTGTTTACAAACAAAGATCCTCCAACCATACTTGCTCATTAATGACTCAGACTTCCTGGGTGCTACCTTTGACATAATTATTTAGTTTATTTTAGGTTTTTTTTAATTCCTTACTGGCTCTGCATTGGTCATGTCCCAACTTTTTTGCAATGTGTTGCAGGCCTGAAAAGCAGGAATGTTTCTTAGCACCTGAAATCAAATTGACTAGACGAAACAATATATTTCTCAGGTGCATACTCTCTGCAATTAAATAAAAACAACATGTAAGAAACACTGTGTTTTCTCATATGAAAAGAAATACCCCCCAATTTCTGTGAGCACTGTGTGTACAGTAGGGAAAATATGCATTTGATACACTGCCGATTTCACAGGTTTTTCCACCTACAGAGAATGGCGAGGTCTGTAATTTTTATCACAGGTACATTTCAACTGTGAGAGACAGAATCTAAAAAATAAAAATTCAGAAAATAAAAATTTATGATTTTTAAATAATTAATTTGCATTTTATTGCGTGAAATAAGTATTTGATCACCTACCAGAAATAATTCACAGACCTGTTTTTCTTTAAAAAACCCTCCTATTCTGCACTCATGAAATTGTTACCTGTATAAAAGGCACCTGTCCACACAATCAGTCAGTTACTCTCCAACCAAAAATTACAGACTTCTCTATTGTTTGTAGGTGGAAAAACCTTAAAATATCATACTAAAAATCAAATTCTTATATTCCCATATATATACTGTATATGATCTGTGTTCTGAGTATTCCAGAAACTGCTGGTGTAGTGGGTTTTCATGCACAGTGTAAAAGAGAATGGTATAAAAATGAGAAAATATCCAGTGAGTGGCAATTCCCTGGAAAAATACCTTGCTAAATGCTAAATACCAGAAGTCAGAGGAGAATGGCCAGACTGGTCAGAGCATTGATATGCAGCTGATAAATCTATAAATTATAATATCATGTCCCTTGGTGTTAATGGTAAAATGCATTGAGCAATATATAGTGCAGAAATAAAAAAACATGAACAAGATAAATTATAGATTAAGGGATCACATCAGATTCGCAGTTTGTGGTTTAACCTCTGTTGTCTAGTACATCTCTGCCTCAGGCTCAGTCTGTGCCTCAATCCTCCTTAACATTCTAGAAAACACACACACAATTCATCCTAAATAGCAAAACAAAGGTCCTGGGTTCAATCCCAGGGTGGAGCGGCTTGGGTCCTTTCTGTGTAGAGTCTGAATGTCCTCCCCATGTCTGTGTAGGTTTACTCTGGGTACTCCCACAGTTCAAAGACATGTGCGTCAGGTTAATTGGTGTCTCTAAATTGTCGGTGAGTTTTGTATGCAAAACACCCCAACCATGTAACTGGAAACAGTTGCACATAAATGGGGAGGGATGGAGAAAGCAATGGCAAACTACTCCACTATCCTGCTGAAATACTTCATGGATCACATCGATGAAAGACAGAAATGT
>JAUZST010043635.1:0-26208 GCA_034779995.1 Parotocinclus haroldoi
CATCACAAAAATAGGGGATATTCCATTAGGGGAGGAGCTCCTCAAATTTTAATAGGCCAGATGCAGGTGAGCTTGATCTTTAGTCAGTACTCCAGAGCCTTCTCCTAAGCACCTGGTTCCCCGTTTCTACCTTTATCCTTATCATAAGATACAGTGTCCAGTACACAATGTCCACTGGAGCAGGAGTTTTGTTGTCACTCTAAAAAACATGTCTCTTGTTGATTATGCTTCTCTCACAAGAATCTAAAAATATACGTTTCAACCTATATACAGTTGAAAAGTAGACCCTTCAAACTTTCTGGTGTATGTTACATTTTTTTTTTATAATCCTGCAGAGTTATATAAGTGTTTAGGTGGAGTTTCTGCCTGAGGATGCCAGCGGGAGCACAGACTCCTGAGTGATAATGCCCTCTTTTTAAACTATTTAACAGTAAATAAAAATGTAAAAAAAAGTTATTTTAACAGAAAAAACAAATAATAGTAAACAACGTGAATAAAGCCTAACAATAAGCGCTAACCATGAATAAGTGGATCTTAATGGGGTTAATCCAGGCTGCAGAATGCTAGTTACCATCTGATGATCGTATTATCTTGTGCTGCTGAGCTTATTTATCCTCGTTGTAGATAGCTTATTTTCCTTGTCTTTGTGTTCCTTTCGAGGTCTTATTAACAGGCGCCTCTTTGATCATCTTCATTATAGTCTTTTTTATCATAAATAAGTAATAAAGAAATAATGAACAAAACAATATTGGCAGTTTGTAGCAACGTCAGCATGGCAACACTCAGCAGCAGTTCACCAGCCAGCCTAGAAAAATTAAAGCAACAATTAAATGCTTCATATCCTACACGATAAAAACGGATAGATCCACAATAATAATAACTGAGACATAAAATGGCTAAGAGCAACAAAGTGCTAAGAGTTCGAAACATGAGTGTATGCTGTGCATTCAGAAGGTTGCCATTCTATGAATAAAGCAATTTATCAATGAATAACAGACCAGCACTGTCACTATGTATTTTGTAAATAAACCATTATCTTGAACATGCTCTTAATGTGGTTGCATGACTAGTAGTATAGTTTCAAGATTTATTGGTTTACTGGTATTAAGTAAGAATTTTGTGTCTTATTGTCTCACCTGAAAAAACCATCACTGGTAACAATTACATCCTGATGAATTTGACTTAATTCTTGAACAGCAACAGGCTCATATTCTGTGTTCAACATGCTTCCCATGAAAGTTTATGCTTGCACAGACATACATATGTAATATTATTGTTATATAGATAAAATATGAATATAAATATATTGTTATATTTTGGATTTAGCTAGGTATGACGTTTAAACTAGTTCACAACATTACTCTAGCTAATGTTGATGTTCAAAAAACAAACTTAATAATTAACTTATCCATTTTCACACTTCAGAGATAAGAGATGTGTGAAATCTGAACTCCCTACAAACAGGTTTGTTCATACTTGTCTAGTCCAGACTACTTCAATCATTCTGAACCAGCTTATCTAGTCAATGCACATTCAAACTGCAGAGAAGGCACTGAATCCAGGCAAAGTCCAATCCAATATAGGGGATTTATTTAAGTCTATATATTGTGAGGCAGCACTGCAACAGTGGAATTAAACGATAACAGATATGAGAGAGTGGGCTACAATGCATTCAATTCTCATCTTAGAAATATAAAAGTGTGGGTGTCTAAAGAATTGTGGTGCTTATCTATTCTCATTAGATGTAGTTCACAAAAAGGCATCCGTACAGACACATATACATACAATACGGTCCACAAAAGTCCCTGTTAATACACTGCTCACAAAAATTGGTGATATTCCAAAAGGAAGATTATTTCTTATATTATAAATGATATATTATGAGTTGTGGAACATAAGTATAATAAGTAACCCTGCATCCTGTGAATGAAGTGGACGTGCTGGGTTGTAGTGCCCAATAAGTTCGCCAAGATACTTTGGAGCCAGACCATGTAGTGTTTTATAATTTGGGAAATGATGTGATTAAAACAAAATGTAATTGGCAACCATTGTAGAGATGATAAAACAGAATTAATGTGATATTTTTTTTTAGTTCTAGTTAACAGTCGAGTTGCTGCATTCTAAATCAGCTCTAGTTTGTTTATGGATCTACCTGAACATCCAGGTAGAAGAGCTACAATAATCTAAATGAGAAGTTACAAAGGTGTGAATGAGTATTAGTACAGTTTAGTATATTTCTTATTTTCGAGAATTTACGTAAATGAAACAAGTGCATCAAAATTGAGATTCGAATCTATTGTGACGTCCCCAGTTTTTTTTATCTCTACCACTTGGTGCTACAGAGTTTAGTTCTAGCGTTTAAAGCTGAGTCTTCAGGTTTAGCACCGAGTTACATGGAGTCCTGCCTATTTGAGCAACAATAATAAACAATAGGGATTTGACCTTATATACTGCATATAGAAGAGAGCATAAACACTATCTATGCTCAACAACCTATCAGTTCACACTTTTGCTCCATGTTGATATCCTCCAGTAAAAAAAAAATCTGAATGACCCTTGCTGTGTTGGCATTTCTATGCTATACAGAACATTAAGCATCATTAGACATGATAGTTGTGTGATGTGAAAATTAATTGGAAGTGAATTCAGTCATGGACTGATAAACATTATTGATACGTTGTCTGGATAGAACATCTTGAAGATGGACGACGCATTTTTACTTTGCAAGCAATTAAATTTTAGAAGAAGATGCAGACAGTAATGGGTTTCCATGCTTCAAAGCATTGAATTTTATTGCATAATAATAATAATAATAATAATAATAATAATAATAATAATAATAATAATAATAATATATTGCATTGCAATTTGCATTTTATTTAAATAAGTATAAATAAGTATAAATATAAAATAAGTATCACCTACCAACCAGCAAGAAGTCTGGCTCTCACAGACATAGAACATGTGTGATCATTTCGTTCACAGATATTTGTCTTGGTATAAAATATATTTGTCTTGGTCTTACTGTCGAGGTTTTCTGATGCGAAACTTTTTCCACCATGGTAGCATTACAGACTAAGGATGCCCAGAGATGACTACCCTAATCTCATTGTAACCCATTGAATCTGAAAGAAATGGTGCGGAAATGAGCTTTCTTGCTTTTTACTGAGGACAGGCTTCTATCTGACCATTCTTTCATAAAGCCCAGATTGGTGGAGTGCTGCAGTGATGGTTAATCTTCTGGAAGTTTCTCTTATCTGTACACAGGACCTTTGGAGTTCAGCCAGAGTGACAAATATGTTCTTGGCCACCTCTGTTACCAATACCCTTCCCACCCAATTATTTAGCTTGGTGGGCCAGTCAACTCTAGGAGGAGTTCTGTTTTTTTTTCCAAATCAAAAGTTTTCCCAAAATTTTGGAACCCAAGTGCAGCAGACTTTTTGTAGCCTTCTCCAGATCTAAGTAATACACTCTGGATATCTCATCTACATAACCCTGTCTCTGAGCTCTACAGGCAGTTCTTACCTCCTCATGACTTGATTTTTGATCATATGCATTGTTAGATTTGAGACCTTATATAGACATGCGTGTCTTTCAAAATCATGTCCAATCAATAGAATTGATAGGTGGACTTCAGTCAAGGTGTAGCAACATCTCAAAGATGAAGTAAATTTTAATTTTCATAGCAAAGGGTCTGAATACTTTTGTCAGTGTGCCATCTTAGTTTTTCATTTTTAATAGATTTAAAAAAAATCTGTTTTCACTTTCTCATTATTGGGTATTAGGTGCAGATTGATGGTTGACAGCATGATGTTTAAGCACAAGTGAGAGGGTCTGGAAACTTTCAAAATACATTGTGCATACACAGGTAAACTGTATGTACGTATGGATTCTGAGACTATTTTGTGCAAGACATACTTTATGTACACACTCCATTCAAGGCCAGTGAAGCTCGTGAGTCCGGATAAAGCTCAAAATGATGAGTTATACACCATTTGTTTACTCTCACTCTCTTCCTATCAAACCAATGAGTACACAAATACCAGGTAGATACCCAGAGAGGCACAGGCTTCACTAAGTGTCTATTAGGTCTGTGTTAGAGTTTTTAAAGGAGATTTTGCATGTTGCACTCCGATGTTCACCTATGTTTGATGTTTAGTTTAATAAATGTACACCATGATGACTGAGTGAGACAGTTGACCGTTACTTCAAGTCAATAACATCGAGACCTTGGTAACCAATTTAGTTGCAGTTTATTGAAATTTTAACCAGTCACCTGTGACAGGCTCTTACATTATTTTTTATATACTGCACTAACCTAACCTTTTCTTCTTTTTTTCCAGAAAAAAACCACCACCATGGGCTTTAATACCTTAGCAATCCCACTCACTAAAACAAACTCTAAAAATTTAATTTAATGATTTTTTTAAAAAAACACATTTTTTATACATGTGAGTTTGAAGTAGAACTGACAATGCTAGATATGAACTTTTGAATCAAAATATAGCTGCCAGATCTCGTTAACTTGACCGCTGCATAAAGCGAGAAAAGTGACTGGTGATTTTTTTTCCACTCAATCAAATGTCTAGCTCAATTCCAACAGGAAATATGACTTTGACTATTCTGTGCTGAAAGAGTCTATAGCTTGTGTGGTTTGTACATTTTGACCTTTCAGTATCTGCCTGAAATGTCAGAAGTAAGCTGAAACATTTTAAAACTGGCACCATAGAGGAATTCTTTGAGGGGATGTTTGATCACCAGAGCTGACCCCTGTGTGTGCTGAACCACTATTTGACTCATTCTCTCAAACTAAGTGGATTAGCACAAAGTTCACTTCAGCTGACCCGAGGGTTGTCTAGAGGTGTGGACATGTTGATTGCCTTTTCATTCAGATTCTAGCAGCTGTGCTGAGTCTGTAGGTACAGCAAAGAACAATGCATCCATCAGCTCACTTCAACATAAATCAAAGCTGAAATGGAGATAACTGAACATGTTCAGCACGACTGTCTCTTTACTTAGAGTCTAATCCAGTTTAGTTACTTGTCTGACTTTACACTTTTGGCCATTGTTTCCTTTAACAAATGTACTATACCTTATTACATGGGCTGAATTTATTTTTTAGAAATAACACACCAAACACTGGTTGACCTGCATATCTTTTTGAGCAAACAGTATTGCATTATTCAGCCATTTTTGCTAGGCAACACAAAAATAAGTCATAAAATGTTGTGTTTTATACGTTTCATTTATTGATTTCCTCAACTTTCAATCTACCATGTATAATTTGCTGAATTTAAAATGCCTGCCTTCCTTCTCTAAATTTATGTCATAATGGCATTATAGAACCTAAGTAGTGCCCTGAAGTATGTTTGAAAGAACATACAATGATGCATGTCAACAATTGCAGTGCTATTACTGCTAACAATGAAGTTGGCCAATTGAATTGAGTTCAATACATAAAGCTCTATGAGGGAGACAAAACATAAGCATAAAATAATGAGTATGCTTATTTTAGAGTAGCAAAAATAGCTGCATAATGAATACTGGATTAGTAAAACGTGTTCCATTTTTTACTCTTCTGCACTACACAACCTCAGGACAGCATAACGTTAGGAAGCATGCGAGTGCGGCTGTTAATTCAACTCTTTCACACCTGGTCTGCTTTGGCTACCACAGACATTGCCCATGTGACTGGAACCATAACAGGACCTGGCAGAAAGATAAAACTCTCTGGAAGAACTTTGAGAAGGTGATTGCAATAGAGCTATGTTGACTTCTCAGTCTATGAATCCCGTCGCACAACCCATAAGTATTTATAGCCAGATTTTCCTTGTACAATGCCAAATGCAAGAGCCTGAATTTATTACCACCTTAAATATGCTAGGTTTTGCCCGAGGAGCTTATGGATTGTGGACTGCTGATTAAGAAACACACGTTTAAATTGTCCTATGGCATCCCATTTTGAAGAAATAGTCAAGTCTGTGACTATGTGGGACATAAAACAGACTAAGCTAAGAATATGTTAGTGTAAAGTAGCCCTACACAAATCTAAGAGGAGTGTGGTATAGTCGATCTTGACTGTTGATTACTCTGTCCTGTCAGCGAGAGGAGCTGTATGCATTCATTATTAACTAACTTCTGTGGATTTTCTGAACACTAATTAATAAGAACATCCATTTTAATGATACTCCAAATTCCTGCTGTACAATATAAGTTTGTCATGAGCTCAGATAGACTACTCAGGGCTGACATTAAATTGTATTTGAACACAGAGGCACTTACAACCTTTTGAGTAAACTTTCAATCTTCTGTTTGTGAATAATGTGCTTGTAAGATCTACACTGCTCAAATAAATTAGAGGATATTTCAAAGTGATAATGACACAAATCAGAAAGAAGCATTTGATTGTATTCTATTAAACAAAATAATCAGAAAAGCAAAACAAAAGCCAAAGAGACACAAATGAAATACTCATTGTGATTGAGTAGCAAGTGACATATTCATGGGGGTGAACAGAAGCATGTCAAACTGAGGGACACCGTGAGGGACACCGTACTTTACTTTAGAGGGCTTAGACTGTTGATTATTTACATAAACAAACTGGTACCAGTCGACCAGATAGGATTTAAACCAGGAAAGTGCCAGTCCCTTAATACCTATAGGTTGCTGAATAGGTGGGTGATTTGAGGAGCATTGAGTCTTTTGCCCAAAGTTTTCTATCTTATTGTTAAAGAAAGTCATGAAGTCATTACTGTTAAAATCCTGCTGAACTTCAGGCGGTTTCTGTGATGTTTTAGTTAATCTGGAGACTGTATTAAATAATAATATGGGAATATTCTTGTTTTTCTCTATGATTGAGGATAAATACACAGATTTAGCTTTGGTAAGGACCTGTTTATACTCTGCCATGCTATCCCTCCATGCCATCTTAAATACCTCCAGTTTACTACATCACCACTTGCGTTCTAAAGTACGAGCTTTTTGCTTTAAAGTACGGGTATGGTCATTGTACCAAGGTGCTAACTTTTCCCCCAAATATGTTTGACTCTAGCAGGAGCAACTATATAATAACTATATAATATCCAGGGTTGAGCGAAATACACATTCTAATTGGTTAGTTGCAGCCTCAAGATGATCGTGTTCAGTCGGTGTATTAAGAATTAGGTCTGGAAGGTTATTAATAAATGCAGCTGGAGTATCTGAAGTAATAATGTGCATAGTGCGATAATGAAGGAGTAACTGAATATTATCTACTACTTTTAGCTCAAAAACTAAGAGATGGTGATCAGAAATTAGCTCCCTTTGTGGCAAAACATCTATGTTATCTATATCGATACCAAACGTTAATATTAGATCTGAAGTATGATTCCTCAACATCTGACCCGTAGGTACAACTTTTGAAATTATGTTGCCACACGTTGACAAGATTTATTCTGCTGACCAGTGTGATGCCACAATTTCCTTACATAATTCCTCTTAACAAAGTTGGACTGGACAAAACAAGAGTGCAACAGTTTCTCATTCTTATTGACTTTGGTGCTTTTATTTTCACTCTTGTGCCCCAAATTACTGGCTCTGCATATTGTCAGTAAGTGCTGCCTTGATAGGCCTTTCGGGGCTTCTTAGTTCTCATATTATTTCCTCTTTCTTCAGCAATACACTCAGAACCTGTTATGGTAGGGTGTCCCGTGGATCTTGCAAGACCAAGAGTAATGCACTCTGAAATTGTATCAGAGGCACCTTACCTACAAGCTTTCGAAGGAAAGAATGAAATATCCCCTAATTTTTGTGAGCAGTATGCATAACGTACCTCTGCTGATTTTAGCCAAAACAAGCACTACTGTGCACAGATCAATTTGGGCATAAGAGAGCACACTGGTGGGAGCTTATGGTATTATATTTTATTTTGGACAGTGGTAACTGTAATTATAAATTATTTGTATGTGTTTAGCCCTATCGGGGTACAATCAAAACACATTAAACAACTTAGTGTAAACAGGATTAAAAAGCACTTCATTCCCCCCGGCTCCTGCAAGCTGGCTGAAAGCTAATTTATGAATTTATTTCAAGTTTTGCCATGGCCATTGACTCTCCTGTGGACTGAACTCTACATAAATCCACAAATCCTTAAGTTGACTGATGTGCAATCGCGTGGCTGTACCTTTGAAGGTTGTTATGTTATAAAATGAATCATCCTTGAGGCAAAATTTTTGTTTTGGCCACAGAGAAGTTTACTTTATCTACTTCTGAAAGCAGAGGTATATTGGCGTGGGATGTGGTGCAGTACATTCCACTGCAGTGTCCATGAAAGAAGCAATAATATTGGCAATAGTAATTACTATTACCTTTATATTTTAAATATAATAACACATTAGATGTATATAATTTCCGTTTTTAACCCCAAAGTTATTTTGCAAACAAACATATGTCATACACACTAAAACATGAACAAAAGTAGATGTGATAACGTGGAAACAGTGTAAGAAGGCTGCATGAACAGCAATAACAGACACTGGAAACATGACTGGAATGAAAGAGAACACTTTTTTCTTTATTTTGAACAATGTAAACATGACAAACAAGATGGGTGGAATTTTAATCTGAAAAGAACTCCAAAGTTGATACCCACAGAAAACAGTATACCAGGCAGGAATCCATTACGCAATGCCGAAAACAGGCTCTATAATCAAAGCAGGGTTCTTAAAAGCAGATCAGTAGCCAGAGAACAGGACATAACACTCACTGTCGAAGTCATGCAGAGTGCATGGACGATGAAATTTGCAGCAAGTGAATGAAAGAGCAGTATTAAAATGTCCATGCCAGTGATGAGCTGAGTAGAAACTGGTGTGTGGGATGAAAAGATTGAAAGGAGGGAGTGAATGACATGGTAAATATGACGCATGCACTAAAATGTTGTCCAGGCATGACAGGGTTATGACATTATCCCCAAAGCGTAGTCACCACACTTGGAGGCCTCCCATATAGACAGGACTGTTGCAGGAATTACCCAGTGGAAGATGGTCGAGGTGCTCTGTATGGAAGGTCTGGATCAATCCGGGGTCAAGGATGTGGTGAGCCAGGACCCAGCAGCATTCTTCAAGAACATATCTCTTGTACTCGACCAGGCATTGGATTGTGGGATCCTCCTTGTATTCATTTTAAAATATTTGAAATAGAATTTTTGTAAGCAGTGTATAAGCAGTCCAAACTTTTTATTGACAAATACTTCCAGTTTAAGCAAAGACTTAATATTTGCAGTGTTAGCCTTCTTCTTTAATACTTCTGCAATTCACCTCGACATGCTGGATATCAGCTGCTGGGCAAAATCTTGAATAATGGCAACACATTCTTGCTTAATCCGATCAAATATTTGGATGAGAAGCAACCCACACATGAATGGTCTCAGGATGCTTCACTGTTGGCATGACACAGGACTCATGGTAGAGCTCACCTTTTCTTCTTTGGACAATCATTTTTCCAGATGTCCCAAACAGTCTGAAGGGGGCTTTTCAAAACTAACCTTACACCAGTCATATGGAGTCCAATCCCTATACCTATTGCAGAATAGCAGTCTGTCATTGCTGTTTTTCTTGGATAGAATTGTTTTCTTTGCTGCCCTTCTTGACCTGTCCTCTGCCTTTCCTGTGCAAGCTTTGCACTGGTGGTGACCTGATTTCATAGCTATGTCCTCTTTATGAGACAGTCCTGTCGCTTGCTTAACTTTCTTGGGTGTCCTGAAGCTTTCTTGACGTTCCTTGAAATTCTTGATGATTTGATACATGGTTGATCAGGGTGATATCATACAAGCAGCAATGTCCTTTCCTGTGAAAACCTGTTTATGCAATGCAGTAATGACTACATGTTTTTTTGGAGGTAACCATGGTTAACAGAAAAAAAAACCTTAAAACACCACTGCCCTTTTAAAGTAAACCAGTCCGCTCTTCCAGTCAGCATAACAGAGTGATTTCAACTGTATTGTCCTCATTAACCTTTTCTCCTGAGCTAACAAGATCATCCCTGAAATTATGATAGCTGGCCTTTTGTAGGGCAGAAATGCAATGGCTGGAATGAAGTACTTTTTGTGATAAGCTCATTTTCATGGTAGCGAATGAATTCAACTGATCACTCGTTACAATCCAGAGTAAATACAAATTGCCACCAATAAATAAATGGACATAGCAAACTTTGTGAAAACCAAAATGTGTGACATTTTCAAAACCTTTGACCATGACTGTACACAAGAGGTTCGATACATAAACTATACAGCATTACAGAGACTGCAGCCTTGCTTGATTTCTCTATGAACTTTAAATGGGTTCCATTAACCACCTTTAACCTTAAGTATACTTTTAATTAGGATACCAGTCTTTAGGTGCAGCATTAGGGAGATGACTAAATGAGTGATTTACACATTGTCAAAAATGGACCTGTCAGGCATAAACTACTTCTGGTCTGTGTGTACCACCTGCTCCATTACCTTCCCCAATCTCAGCGCTAATGTTTTGGAGTGGAGTTTGCATTCTGCATACACCAGTTTGTTAACACAGTCATGTATTGCATTTTTGGCAGCAAAGTCAAGATGGCATCCCGTCCCCTTATTGGCAGCTTCCCATCTACTACACTGCTCAGGAAAACATCAACACATCCTGTCCCATTACTAACCAAAATGCTTTATAGAATTTGACAGGAAGACTATCGATCCAGCCATTTTTCATAACCTGGATAGCTTAGAGTAGTTCTCCTCAGGAGAGCTCTACTGAGCATTGTCGCTGACTGACTGTGGAAGCAGCTTCCACAATTGAGGTCTTGAAAAGGGTCCATGTTATCTACATCCTCTTACACGTGTGAGAATTTCTTTTTGAAATCAATCCACACAGAGTCCTCTGCCAGCCTTTCCCAGCTAATCTTCACTAAAGCTTGGCCCTACCAGGTCTGTCTATCAGTCTTTACCACCATTTGATCCAGCACACCTCCAGATGGTGAACAGTTAACAGCTCAGACCATCTCTTTACCTGAGTGTTAAAAAAAAACAGCCAGGTCAGAAGACTCAGCCACAAAGGCGATCACTAACCTTTGGCCCAAGGTACACTGGCGTTCAAACATAGTGATTGGAAGCATCACTTCTCTAGTTTAGATCAGGCAAGTTATTCTTCACAATAACAACACTTCAAGCTTTCCAGTTATTGCCCACATGAACGCTGAAGCCCCCAATTAAAACATTGGAGTCAGTGCTTGGAAACCACTTCAGAATCCACCTACTAACTCCTACTATTAAGTTTTACTCTATGATATTTGAAGACAATAAGTTGACCCTTTTGTTTACTGGTTCAAACTCCAGCTACTTCACCCTCAGGAAGGGTATGTTCCCTACTGTGTGTCCATAGCCAGTTTTCATTGTGATGGTCCATCCTGCCAGGGGCCTCTCTACTCCTACCTTGTGCCCAATAGACATTGCACTGCACCCTCACTCTGGATCTTGTGGGTGATGGGTGCACACAATCTGACTGAGTTCAGCCAGGTTATGTGGGCAGTCTGGTCAACAGGCACTTGCTGATAAATGCTACCATTAGGTTTGGCCTAGCTCATAGGAACACTCTCTTAGGCAGAGTACACTGTGTTTTTCACACGTGTGTTTAATTGTATTTGTTTGAATCTTTACTCCAGACCTATTTATCTTGGGAAATCACATCAGTCACTCAGTGTTTTTACATTACATTTGGTGACAGTACAATAAATTATCCAGTGATCTGGAAGACTGACTGTGAAAGACCAAAAAAAACAATGTGTAAAAATTTAGAACAAAACCAAAAGACAACAACCACAACTGGAGGGTGAGAGAGAATTACCTTCCAAATGTACCCATGTGCACCGTCCTTAACTTTCATCATCATATGATCTCACACACATACGATCTCTCCAGTATCTCACACAACTGATTTGAAGCAGTTAAAATTCCCACCCATTAATAAAAACTCAGTAGGGCTACATCTTGCAACTCCCTAAATTGGAACATTAACAGAAGAACAATATCTTCTTTACTTTTGGCAGTATCATATCTACTATGTATGAATAAGGAATACAATTTTTGAATTGTGAACAGAGGTTCGGTACCAGGGGCAGGCTTTCATCCTGCGAGCTTACAGACCAGTCAGAATCAGAAACAGACCCATCAGTTTCAGTTTCAACTTCCTCTGCTTTCTTTATATCTTTTTTGCCTGGTAATTTCCTTTCTGCTTACCTTTTCGTCTTCCGTTTAAAAAGAATTTTAAATACTGTTTCATATTCCATTTTAATTTCAGTTCCAAACTAAATTAGGCTCACTATAGCTGTCCCTTTGCTTTGCTGCTCTACCCCTTTCAATCTGTATCAGTTCAGCCATGGAACTCTATTCATATTCTGCATTGATACAGCAGTTGTATCCAGGTCTAGCTCTCACCCTGAGAGTGCCAGTGTAGCACTCATATGATCAGTATCTGCTGCTCGGTGCTCTCAGTCCCTACACCATCCTTATTAATGATAAGGGCCAGGCAAGAGAAGACAAGAAGTCCAATCTGCACACAGCTGAAGCACTTAATTTTGGTGTCTGATGAAACATAAATGGCAAATCAGAGCCATTGATCCTCTACACCAGCCTCCTGTAATACACCAGTTGCAGCTGTTAACATTGGTGATGTTAGATCAGAGGGGGATTTTCTTGAAAACCGTTAAAAATCGGGACCGTTAATAAGCAATCATTTCATCTGAAATGAACAGTGGTACACTGGAAACCTTTCTTCCTTAGTAGGAATGCTAATGTACAGGTTTAAATGGGTTGCTAAGTACTAACCTATGTTGAATCAGTTGATTCACTTTTTTTTACTCTCTTTAAGGAAAGCAAAACCAAGCTCAATTTACTCAATTTCTCAATTTAGAGAGAGAGAGAGAGAGAGAGAGAGAGAGAGAGAGAGAGAGAGAGACGCCCACTATATTGGGCAGTGCTGTGAAACCCCTTTACTATGTAAATTGGACCCCATATCCTTGCTCATGGCTGAAGCCCCTCAGAATCTCACTTTGCAGGCATCCTCATAGCTGGTTCCAGTTCATGTGACCTACCCTGCCATTATGGTGGCTCTAGCACGTTTCCCTCCATGGACCTTCACCTTACTATAATCATACAGGCTGAGTCAAAAGACACAGGACACACTGTGGAAAATTTTAATTGAGGTTTTTTTGTTTTTTTTAGCGGTCTTTGGATGACCACCACATAGCTTGTCAGTACCGGTTTCTCAGAATTTGACTATGAGGTGCTACAGTGCTATGTGAAATTGGTGGTCTTTGCTGGAAAAAAGTTACAAAACATTTCCAAAGAATTTTGACTCACTCAATCTACAGTTAGACCACGTATGTAGAACAGGAGGAAGTTCATAGTAATAGTCACAAGGTAACACATGGTATCTTCTAAGCAATTAAAGGCATCACTGACATTGTCTAATGTTGAAACTAAAGAGACATTCAGAAATTAATATGTATATAACATATAACATATAACTTGGAGCTAACCCACAACCCAACCCACCCCCAGCTACTCTCCCGACCTGCCCAACATGGCCATAAGAAGACAAAACTGAGAAACAATAGGAAAATGAAAACAGAGTTCCAGACAGAGAATAACTATGAAAGTATTTATAAATATATGCAGGTGTGTGTATATTGTTGGTATAAACATGTATTTAAATCGCACGTATCTGTAGAAGATATGTGTAAAACAGACACAGAGACAATATATTTGAAATTAATCCTGCTGCCATTTTCCGTTCTTCTTTTATCTCCTTGTGTGTGCGCGTTTTGTGTACTGGCCTCGGTGGCATGATTCGCAGACAAAATCAGTGTTGAATAAATCAATGACTTGATTTATTATCATGAGGTGACATTTTAAAAAGGTTTAGTAGTGGGGTGAGCGCAAAACCTATGAATGAGCACTAAGGTTCAGTTTTTTCCTATAAAATACAATTTAAGAAATGTTCAGTCAAATAAAAGTTAATTTCAGTGTTGATTGTAAAAAGAAGAAGTGGTTGGGGTTTTATTTTGTTAGTTTTCATAATCTGTTGTGATAAATGGTGAGAATAAAGAATTCTGAATCTCTCAACATCAAACATCAAACTATTTCACTTAGACCCACATTGCCATGCCTGTCTCTAGAGTTTGGGCTGAGGTTGATGAGGGGTGTTCGTGTGGAGATGCACTGTTGCTCACTGGCATTATAATTGGCACTAAGTTGCTCACAGCAAGGGAGCAGGAGACTGAGAAGCCAAGTTCACTGACGAAAAATACAATGGTTAGTCACTTTAATGTTAATGTTTGTGAGTCCACTATTAGGAAATTACTAAACAACAATGGTGTCATTGTCAGGTGCCAGATTTCCATTGTTTTCCTTCTCAAACTAGTCTGTGTATAAACCTGTATTATCATGTGTACTGCTTGTTTTAGACTTTAACCTCAAGTCTCCTTTATCATCATGCGGACTGTTAGCATTATATTTAAGTCTTTCTTTTGGTCTTCTTTGTCTTTGAAGGGCCACAGTGCAACCCAATAAGGGGAGACATGTCTGATGGAATACTCATTGCAAATGAAAGTGTTTGACAAATTACACAAAACTGACAAAATTAATAGTGCATGACAAAGGTGTTCTTTATAATGATATATGTAAGTTATATACAATATTAGAGTGAAAGTAGATGCTCATTGGGGAAAAACTATACAATTGACAGGATAGATTAGTTACCCTGTTAGGTTGCCTCTAGTCTGTATACAAAATGAAATATTGGTTGGGCATAGAGGCATACAGGTTCCATATGGAATCCTGTGGAACATTTGCCCGTGGATGCTGGGCCTGTAGATCCTGCACACTCATAGGTTGAAAAAGCTGGTGCCTCAGCTGGTTCCATAATTGCTTGTTTGGCAATATATTTGGTGACTAGTCAGGTCAAAAAAGTGTTACAATCTAGTGAAGACAAGCCTGGGAAACCCTTGCTGTGTGTGGGTGAGCAATATTTAGCAAAACAAATGCCAGTTGGAAGCCCTGTCATGAGAGGAAACACGTGGCCACAGGATGACCTGCACATATAGCTGTCTGGAAATGGTCCAGGCAGAGGCAGGCATGTATAGTGAAGATGTCACCTATGGCTGGATAGGCAATGAAACTGAGAAAGCTACTCGATCTTGTGGGCAGATCAAAATGATATTCTTTACTGGTAGTCTGTTTGACCGAGCCTTCTCTACTAGTGAGCCTGTTCACCGTGTGTCCATGCCATAACGGAACAACTGCACTCAACACCTCCTAACATCTATCCTGATTTTCTCAGTGATGTGCCCCATCTTATAGCCTTGGTCACAGAACCATGTCTAGCAGTCAACATTCTTTCAAAAATAGGTTCACTATCCAAATGTAGCCTTTGTCAGCCCCTGTGTAGAGCAGCAGGGTAAGAACTTCTATGCCATCTAGTGGAAAGATCCAGTTCCTAAGAAGACCACACCTGTATTTATTTAGGAATCTGCCTGAGACATAACCACATGCCAGAGTTTGCAGAAATCTGACATTTTTTATCTTAGTTTGTCTTTTAAGTGAGTGTATCTAGAGTACACTAGTATATACATTATACACTAGTATAAATGCTACAGATCCATCACATAACGGACTAGTAGACTTAAGAACAGCTTCTATCCCAGTGTAATAAGAGAACTGAACACCACCCAATGCTGCTATTGCCATCCAGAAGATCATCAGCTGCCCACTGCCCTGTCTTGAGGACCTGTTTATCTCCCCCTGCCTCAGCACTGCAGTCAACATCCTGACCAAACCATTTCACCCTGGAAATCATCTGTTCAAACTGTTGCCCTCTGGCAAATGCTTTAGGTCTATCCCATCTCAGAGAAACTGACTCAAAAACAGCTTTTATCCCAGAGCTGTAAGGGAACCAAACATTTCCAAACACACACTCTGATTGACTCCCATAGATCACTGTACACTGCTCCAATGTTCCACCTCTGATCTATTTATTCTGCACTCTTGTTCTTGAGTGACAACATATATTCTATTTTGTGAAATATATCCAAGGAATGTGCAATAACATATGCTAACTCTTTTGTTTATTGTCAGTTATAATATAGTGTTATAGTCTTACTATCTATCTTACTATCTAGTCTATTTTTAAGCTTCATTTACTTACTCTGTGTGCGTTTACTTATTGAATGCATAGTAACGTCGGATTGCTGCTGAATCTCGTTGCACAATTTGCAGTGTCAATAAAGGCATCTTATCTTATCTTAGTATAATATACTGCTCAGTAAAATTAGGGGACACTTCAAAATGGAATATCTCGTAATTAAATATCTCTTAATCTAACTAACAATATAGTGTTTAATGGTTTTGTGAGTCATTATTTCATTATTTAAAAGAGTCATTTGTCAGAAGTCACAGTCTCCAAATATTTCTTGTAGCAACAACAGTTTATGTTTTCCATTCGGTTTTCTGTCTCTCTCCTGTAGAAAGTGTGTATTGAAAATTGGGTCATCTTTCAGGCTCACTGAGATTCACCTGTGATATGATGACTGTAAAATCCAACAAAATGTAATTTGACCAAGGTGCCAAAGTATTTGCATACAATTGCATAATTCAATATATTGAATTGTTGCAAACTATGTCTAGTCATTCATACCTTATAAAATTCATTTTAAGGGTTTGTTTTCAAGTCATCATATTTCACATTGACTTTCCACTGCCAGTTACGTTTTGGAAAGATGGATGTTGGAGCTTCTATAATCCAGTTCTAATGCTACCCTGAAGATATATTACAATGAAACCTGGTTTCTACACTATAATGACATTTTTCAGAAATGTGCTCTTCCAACTTTGTTGCAACAGTTTGGGAAATGTGTTATTCTTATTTCTGGATGGGAAAGCATAAAGCAAGTCAAAAACATGGATTGATAAGTTTAGTCTAAACATATTTGATGCATGCATAGAACGCTGACTTTAATCTAGTCCAGTCCTTCAGATACATTACATTTGGATTAACATGCAAAATCATTGCTGGATCTAATGGCCTTGTAGCCTAATAAAAGTCAATACATACAATTAATTAAAAATCGAGTGAAAATTGTTTTCATATTAATGCCCATTGTTGTCAGTATGAGGTTAAGTTGTTGAGCTTCCATAAAACTTTTCACATATAATGGAACCTTGGAATTTGAACACTTCTTTAGTCAACCAATTTGGATATTGGATGGAAGTTCATTTTTCTTTTTTGAATTTAAATGCAAAGAACATTCTGACTTCAAATATTGATATTACTCAGCCTCATGGAGGTTCCACTGTATACTTATACAGTAACTGATTCAAACATACTGTGCACTATCAGTGAGTCTATAGAATTTGAGTATTGTCTAGCCACGGCAACCTATATTGCGTATTCGTGCAGGATTTGAGTGGAGTTGACTGCAGAGAGCTGATATAAAATGTTTTATTTTTTACTAGGGGAAAAGCACTGATAACAGAACACTAGGACTATGCAAGGACATAATTAAATACAAGTCCAATGTTCAGAGTTGGTCTGTACAACTGAAAAAAACAGACTACAAACTGGATTGCAAGAAGAAATGCTCAAAACTCTGCAGGTAGCAGTGAAGCTATGCTTGTGTGTGGTTTTTAAATGTCCAGATGAGCGAACAATTGATTGTCCACTGATAATGTGACTGGAGCATGAGGAGGAATAAACTCAGGTAATTAGATGGTCCTGGAGGGTTGGGGATACACATATTTTGGCTGGTCACTGAGTCACAACAGTGAACTACTGGGTGGTGTCCAGGTTCTGATAAATAGCCCAGCAGGTGGCCCAGGCAAAGCAGGAAGCAGGAAAAATGGATTCAGATGGAACAACATGGACATGGGCCACTTAAGATTCTCAAACGCAGAATGGTGTTTGTTTATTCAGTTTATTTGCTATTAGCATCAGAGGCCATTCCAGTGGCACACACAAAGCTACATCTATACACAAGGTTACATCAAAGCTAGTTATAGTATACACACACACACACACACACACACACACACACATATATATATATATATATACATACTATAACTAGCTACACATGGATGCCACTTTAGTGTAATCAAGTAATCTAACTCGCATGTCTGGACTGCAGGAGGTAACTCACTCGGACACTGGGAGGACATGCACACAGAACAGACATGACAAAGCAGACAGACCTAACATGTCTAACCAAAAGCCAGAGTAAATAAGTATGTTTTAGCCAGAGTAGAAGTCTGGCACATAGTCTGATAGTCTGATAGGACTTGAGGAAACAAACCAGCACATACCTGGAGCATGAAAGACATGACAGTAGAAAGTTTGGATTGTCTGCCCATGTGAGCTTGAGCACATGCTGGCAAAACCAACGAAGACCCAGTGATACCTCAGGGTTGCAAAGCAGATACAGAGAGACTGTGTCATGTGAAGGGTACTGACAGAGCTATTCACTGGAATGGCCCAGTAAGTGATGTTTCCAAAATCCAAAGGATTCAAAAGTTGTTTGGGATTGTTTAATCCACAACACTGCAGCCTCTACTTGACAGAGTTCCTGAAATGTTTACCATGAAATAATGCTTCATTACGATATACACCGCCGATTTAAGTGTCAGAGGTGCTTTCCAGCATTTACTAGAGAAATATGTGTGTGGGTCCATTTACAATTTTACAACGGTTTGTGTGTTGGTGGGATACTGAAATGCAAATTTAGAACAGAAGTAATGAAAGCCTCTGCAAGAAAAGCTGCTCTGCCTCCCTCTCTCCTCTCATCCGCTGTCAGTATGATAAGTTCACATGCTTTTAAATAATGCAACACACACTCACACTCTTGTGCTGTCAAGAAGGGAGACGCAATCTGTCATTTCGGGTGGGGGGGGAGATATCCTTGGAAATTGTCTCACAGGGTTCAAATATATTGCTAAATGGCACAAGGTGGTGCATGAACCCACAGACGCGCATTAAAACGAAAGTCCAAACATATGCACTTATCTCATCAGCGCAGAGCTTTCTCCCTGCTTCTATCAATCTCTATATGTACTAAGATACCAGCTGGGAAGCTTTGTTCATTTGTGAAAGTTTTGCATTCGCAACTAATCTGTTCTTGGTTTTTGTGCTTGCCAGCTTTTAGCTATTTAGCTTACTGGATATGAAAGCTTAATGAGAATGAGGCCGAGAAAACAAACAAAAAAATACATTTTGTTCTACAGTGCAGCAGAATGCCATCTCTCCTAATACAAATTAAGCCTAGTTCTTAGTAACAAATCATTGTAAGAGAATAATTACAGTTATTCACACCATAATTTAGTTGCTCTCCTCTTAGGGCTGTTCCATCCATCGTGTTTTGCAGCTAAAAAGATAAAACAGCAAGCCACATGATCCTACTTTGCTGCTAAAAACTTAAAACATTAAACAGCAGGCCACATGATATACCCTTCGAAATTTGCATTTCTACCAAAATGTTTCATTGCCAGGTCTCAAATCCAGCTGAGCAATTTGCCCTGATAAGAACCCAGAGGGAATTATCTGTGTGTAGGCGTGTGTGCAAAGGAAAGTAGCATGGACAAACAGCCATGTGTATACGCAGCCAGTGGTAACGGAGTAGCAGAGGAGAGCTTAGATGCATAAACTGTGTGATGAGTGTGAGTTAAAGCATCCCTCAATCCCTCACAGCATCTCAACCCTGAAAACAGAGTAGCATGCTCATATATCCCACACGTGAAAAGGAAATCTCATGCATACTAAGCCATTGGCAAACAAATGGATAAGCAGGAATTTACAATCCCAATCAAAAACACAAATGAAGTGTGGCAATATGGAAGCTATTCCATACCTGTGAACGTGGAATATTCAGTGTATAACACATTCAGTAATTTAAAGTTTTATGCTCAGCAGAGAAAGAATTGAGTCAGAATCATGTCTGCTGCCCCAAAGTGGATATATTTTTCATATTGCCTTTTTAATCCACAGGGGGATGTTCTTCTTCTTCTGTGGCCCCACAGTATAGCTCAGCGAAAATGAAAGCTTTCCAATGCCACAAATCTAGACAGGTTAGATATTACTCTTTTTTCCATGTTGCATCACAATTCCTTTACACTTGCTTCCAATGTTGGGTTCCTAATGTTTAACTGCTTAGTTTAGTAGTGGGGCAGCAGTGACAGTGGTTAAAGTAGTGGCCTCCTGACCACAGGTTAAGGGTTTGACATGTCATTTCAGCTGAAAGAGACAGCCTAGCCGATGACACAGGGCACAAGGAGGAAACAACCCTAGGCACACTCCCACACTCATACACACACTCAGATACTACTAAGGGCATTTTACAATTACAAATTACGCCAAAATGTATGCCTTTGGACTGTGAGAGGAAACTGGAGTAAACCCACATGGATAAAGGGAGGACATACAGTCTCCACACAGAAAGAACCATAGTCATTTCACCTAGGACTGAACTTTGGACCTTCTTTCTGTGAGGAGACAGTGTTACAACTTAAGTCACTGTGCCATCTCAGCAAAAAATACACAGGTTTTAAATAAGATGTGGGTGCTTGGGAAACTGTAGGGGTCTTAAGTTCTTTCAGGCATTTTATGCAAGGCCACAGGTTCAAGAAAGCAGGCATGAGAATGTCTGATGCAATCTCAAAACATATATAATTCACAGCAAAGCTCTCCTCTGATACAGTCATCTATTGCTGAACTTTGAGTAAGATTAAAAAAGAACACAGATGGTTGTTGTTTGTAATCATGCAAACCTTGGCAGATCTCATGGTGAGTGTAATTGACCTTCTCATTAAAAAAGATCAAATATTTTAAAACAAAAGACATTGGCAGTCTAACCCTATGTCCTCTACAACATGAGGAGAATTCAGCCCTTTATATCCAGGGAAGTCACCCAGGTGCTTGTCCAATCCAGTACTAAATTACTGCAATGCTCTTCTGGCAGGTGTTCCCATGCGTACAATCAGACCCCTGCAACTGATTCAGAGAGCAGCAGCATGTCTGGTTTTCAATTTGCCCAAGATTTCTTATGTCACCATACTGCTGCGTTCTCTTCACTGGTTTCCTGTAGTTTCCCCTCATCAGATTCAAAACCCTGACGCTCACCTACAAAGTCAAAAATGGAGCAGCACCATCTTACCTAAAGACTCTAACCGAACCAAAATCTGTAGCAAAACCTTCCATGATTCTATCATTTTAACTAAAAGAGGGATTATTAAACACTAAGAATGCATGTGATGTATTATAAATGTTACAGCATTATTCACATCCGTATTAATAGGTGTTTTGAATGTACGGTTATTGTAATATTTACATGTAGTAAGAGCTAAAACGTCTCTCATCTTGGAAATGTATATTTCAGAACATGTGGGGGTCGTTGTGGGGTCCCCACACTGTAATACACACATGTTACACAAACACACACACACACACACACACACACACACACACACACACACACAAACAGTTACTACAGTTCCAGTTAGGTGGATCTGTTTGCAGTAGCAGTGCCTTTTATTATACAAATCTTTGTATTCTGACACAGACTTATCTATAGTTGACAGGCTGACAGCTCATGAGCCATCTATCACTCCGTGTTTTATTTGTGAATCAGGTTTCTTCACATATGGAAACCATGAAAAAATCTCAATATGAAATAAGCCTTTATTTGATTTGAATGTGAAACAAATGCATGTGGGTTTTATGACATTTCTTTGTGTGGTTTACAACTGGTAATCCAAAAACTTGGGACAGTATGGAAAATGCAAATAATAATAATAATAATAATAATAATAATAATAATAATAATAATAATGAGAAGAAGAAGAAGAAGAAGAAGAAGAAGAAGGACTTCAGTGTACTCAGCCCATGAGAAGGTTACCAGGACCCATATATATACACACATGTAAGCTCATAAGTAGTGGTACCAGAGCACCATTGACCGTTGGCTGTGGTTAAAAGCTCGTGATGGCTTGTTGTTGTGAAACCCAAGAACCTGCTGATGAGTGCCAGTGGTGAGGGAAGTCATCAAGCTGAAGAAGGCCTGGCTGGGTCTGGGAACTTCTGATTCAGCGTAAGGGTACCAAAAAGCTTGCAGCTCCCATCCCCACATACAGTATGGTCAAAAGCTTTGGTAACGATCAAAAGAAGGAGACCATGGATATAAGCTACTGAAATTAGATTTCTCCTGTGGATTTCTGGGCATACTCTCTATAATTGGGTGCAGAGCTTGACCATTCAGGAGTAGCTTGGAGTAGAATTGCTGCTTCTTTGCATTAATAGGAGCCAGTTCTTCATGCCTCCCACCTGGGACTGGCTGTGTATCCCCTAAGAGTTAGCAAGTGTTGCAGGGCTTAAAATATAAGAGCTGTCTGGCCACATTTTGACCAATTAGTGCCCCTAGTGACCAGAGTTGACTGAATTTTATGAAGTTGACAGATAGTCATAGGCAGCGAGTTTCATCTTGAAAGGCTAATGTCAACCCAATCAAAAGCCTCTTGTATGCTGATTGACCTTTGGCAGAGATTAGTGGGAACATCTATGGCTATGGTTAAGAAAGAGTGACTTGGCCTTTGCCCTTTCCCCTTTTTATTATCAAGCCCATAACCGCGCAGACATCCACAGAATCTTATATCACTGACATGCTAAAAGTCTGGTGTAAATCAGATGATGCCTTTATGAGTAACAGCTTTGTAAATCATTTAAGATCAGCCTCTGTTTGATTTGCAGACATGTGGTGACCATTTTTTTGCACATATCAACATGTTTTAATGATTAGAAAGTGGCAAACATTTGAAACATAAAAAGCGTCCCTAGTGGCCAGACGATATTGTATGAAACCAACACTTGGTGACAGGTAGCAAGTTTTGTCTCAAAAAGCTAATGTCAACCTAATCAAATGCCTCCTGTTTGCTGATTGTCTGAGGGTGGCCATCTTTGTTTGGTAATTTTAGTAGCGTGTACAATTTCAATTAGAGATTAGATTAGTATTTAATTAGAGATTAAATACCAAATTTTAGCTCAATCGTACTTACGGTTCCTAAGAAACAGCAACTTTGCCATTCCCCCACCCCCCTTTCACTGTGCACACGTCCACAGAATTTTATATCACTGACGTGCTGATAGACTGATTTGAGTTCCATCTCAGTATGATTTATAGGCATGTGGCGGCAATGATATTTCCAAATCTCAACATGTTTTTGGTCAGTATGAAGCGGCACACTATGCTGATTATGATGACACATCAAATGTGCCTATAAACGGGAAATCCAGGGATCAGTTCACACATTGTTAATATTTCTCGAAAAGCAGTAGGTGAAGGCTAGAAATTCAGATGGCAGACTGCTTTTGGAATTAGACCACAGATGCAATCCATTCAGAATTTTGGTTTTACGTTAAAAGTCTGAAACGATATGGCTATTTGCCTATTTTAAATACAAATATCGCCCCCTAGTGGGCAGATTGTTGTTGTATGCAGTTGACAGATGGTCACAGGCAACGAGTTTCATATTGAAAGGTTACTGCAAACCCAATGACATGCCTCCTGAATGCTGATGGCAGCCATCTTTGTTTGGTGTAATATGCATTATGATATGATGTATCGTTTCATTCCCGTAAAGTGAAACTGTATGTGTGTATTAGGCACAGGGACAAGCTGACTTGAAGTGACCTACACTTTATGGACATAAGTCCTGTATGTAAACATCCCTTATAATTAGTGATCAGATTTATTTCAGCCACAGCTTTATAATATAATGTATACAGACACACAATCTCCACAGCTAATCAGTGGAAAAGAAAACTACAATAGGACACTGCAATGACACCTTTAACAAGTCACTTTGTCAACTTTTTGCACTGCCCTCCTGAAACCAAGTCCATAAAGAAACTGTCTCCCAGGTTAGATGGAAAAGCTGGGTAACACAGAGCCCTGGCATGAACTCAAATCAGATACCCCTGAGATGAACTGGAATGTCATCTAGGAGCCAAAGCTTAGCAAATCTAGTGAAAATACTTCTCAGAAGATTGAAGGCTGTTTTGACAGCAACTCCACAGTATTACACTTGACTTTGCATGTAATTTTTATCTTAAAGTCACTTTTATTTTCATTTATATAATTGAATACTTTGCATTTTCCTTTGCAATTATAATAACAATTGCCAATAAACTACCAACATGCACAAGATGCATGTTATCAATTAGTGGTAAACAAACAAACCAATTCATAATGTAAACAGATTGTAGAGGTGCAGTTAGTACCACTGCCCCAGCACTGAACTTACTGTAAAAGAAACAGTCCTACAATGTTGCATTGAATAGAACTGTCTTCAAGCAACAGAAAAATTGTTTGATATTTATATATAAATGCAAATAATTCGTCAACCTGTAGCATTCATCCTTGCACCTACAATGTACTTCATTTTTCATTGTAACCCCATGTATTTTTGCTCCTGGGCAATGTAGTTCAATTAATGAACTTTAGTATTTGATACTGCTGTTATATAGTTATGACATTTAGATCGACAGATTTAGATTTACAGCATTTAACAGACGCCCTTATTCAGAGCAACTTACAATTTATACAATATTACAATTCAAGCAATCATGGGTTAAGGGCCTTGCTCAAGGACCCAACTGTGGCAGCTTGGCAGAGGTGGGACAGCTAGTAGAGTATAGGCGGCATCTTACAAATATTATGTACACAATTGCTGGTGTGATTTAATAGAGTAGTATGTTGTTTTGGTTTCAGCTATTCAAATCTATCAAACACCAACTGTAATAATTTGTAATCATAAAAGTGAGTGGGTCATCTGAATCCAACTCTTCTAAACTAAAGTGTTTATCCAGTTCATATTTAAAATGAGTTTTAAGACACAACAATAAATGCCAGGTTACCACTGATTTGTCATCATTTAAAAAGATCAAAAATGCATGAATGCAGTGAACTAGCATTTGTGTTAAGATGGAATCAATTCTATTAACCCTAACTGATGCTCTGAAAGACATCTGGTTCCTTAAGCAACCACACTGGAAGTCAATTGAAATCTGGACTCGTCAGACCATAAGACACTTTTCCAATTTGCGTCCATCTCAGAAGAGTTCGGACCCAGAGAAGCCAGCAGTGATTCTGGGTGTTGTTGATGTATGGTGTTCACTTTGCATGGTAGAGTTTTAACATGCACTTGTTTTCTGAAGTTTTCCTGAGGCTATGGGGTAATATCTGTTACAGAATGATGTCGGTTTTTAATGCAGTGCCGCCTGAGGGATTGAAGATCATCAGTATTCAATGTTGGTTTTTGGACTTGCTGCTTACTTGCAGAGATTTCTCCTGCTTCTATTCATCTTTTGATGATATTATGGACTGTAGATGATGAAATCTCTAAATCTCTTGCAATTGCACAATGAGAAATGTTGTTCTTAAACTGTTGGACTTTTTGCTCACGTAACGGTACAGTGGTGAACTTCACCCCATCCTTGCCAATGCACGACTGAGCCTTTCGGGGATGCTCCCTTTACACCCAATCACGACACTCACTTAAGGTGAGAATTGTTGCAATTGTACTGTACTTCTTCATATACTGGTCTCACTGTGTTGTATGCTTTATTTATTGATTGTTGTCTTTCTTGCTGTGCATGCTTGCTTTTTTCCAGATGATGACACAAACTACCGTATATATAAACTCACTCTGATTTACTGTCACGCCTGGATCAGCGAGGACTCATTATAAGCTTCATCCGCATTCATGCGGTGCGAAGCTTTCTTTGTTACACTTTATGATTTGGATTTTGTTTTGTTTTCGACACAGGTGAGGCAGGATCTTTCATTGTCGTTTCCAGTCTTTGATCCTGCCCGCCTGTTGTTTCGTTATGTTTAGTTCTGTTTTAAGTTCTGTTTATTTAGTTTCAAGAAACCTGGTTGTGGCGCACGTCGTGTTTGCCTCCGACTCCTTCACCGTTTGTGACATTTACTAGCTTGCACTCCCACACAAACATGCTTTGTAGGAAGGCACATGCATCGGATTGATGTTTTGGGCCAAAAGTTTTAAAAATCTTCAAAGTGATTAATAAACACATCCAATTGTATTTTTTACATTTGTGTTTGTGTGTGTGTGTGTGTGTGTGTGTGTGTGTGTGTGTGTGTGTGTGTGTG